>OMLB01020735.1:20763-33372 GCA_900302555.1 Myripristis jacobus
AGCCCCGAGTCCGCCAGTGCGTAACAACATGCCTCGCCAAACACCACAGGTTCACTATCTGCTTCAGGTTGTCGGTGTGGTCCAAGGCCAGCAGGGTTCAGCAACACTGCCATGTTGAGAAGTGTCGAGCTCAAGTTTGCAGAATCAGTATTCAATATTCATGTCAGGTACGCCAACGACCTGTTCAGGTTCAAAGCAGTATGTAAGTACGGCAAGTCCTGAGGGGAAAACCACAACTCAGCACACCAGGTCAAAACCGCTCAATACCAGACCATAAAAAGTTTGCTTGTGATAGTACAGCAATACTTTATAAGACAGTCATTGACAGCAGGTCTGCGGCTCAGTGTAGCCTGTGTTTTAAAAATTTCCAGAAGCCATTTGTCTCGGTGCAAAGGCTTGAAAGAGTGAGTGGGGAGGGACACTGAGCCAGACACTAGGAGAGCTGCTGGTGAGGCAAAATTCAGAGTGGGAGGAACTGGTGTGTGCCAGTCTCTGTGATTAAAACCTGAGAATAATTAAATGTTCAAAATGATCTTTCCATTCATTTTCATCCAGTCCTTGTGGTAAACTCACACCTTCACAGAAAGAATCACCTGCAGTCAGCATGCAGGACAATTTGCAAAACTACTGTAGGTGGGTAAGTAGCCATTTCATGATCTTAGCCACTCAACAGAGAACAGAACTGGATATCAGTATCCATCCCTATCTGCTCTTTAAATTCTCACTTACATGAGTTCTGTCTGCAGCTCCTTTTGCCTCACTATGATTTTATATTTTGCCACCAGTGCCTGGAAAAGTCAGCTGTAAGGGCTTAACCACACAGCCTTTGGGAGGGTCATGGACAAGGAATCTCAAACTCAGTAATCTCTTTAGGAAAATTCAACCCCAATAATGGTTTAACTTAGTACATTCCCAGAACATGTCAATAAGGCTCCCTGTTTCTATTTTGCATCAGGGCAAAGATCATGACTTGCATGTCTCGACAATTTACTATAATAGCGTTGGCAGAGACATGCACTCTGATCTTATGATCTTATTTTATGTTCCTTCCTTATTTCCATCTTGACCGCTATCCTGTCACCCCTCACCTTTTACATGAAGATTTTAACTGGATCAGCTTACTTGAGGAATAAACATGTTGATAGTGGTAGGTGAATCACCACAAATAAACAAACAAACAAATCAATAAATGTCAGACATTCTTGTACCTTGTTTGCCTGCTTCATATTAACAGAAAGTGGGAAAAAGGCATTAATGTTAATGCACTTAGAGATCTAGGGTCTGACATAACTGGTGGCTGGATGGCCCCGGGCCAATTAAAGTTTATGCAGGGCAGGAGTCATGGGTAATGGCCTAAAAACACCAGGCACAGATGTGGCGCGACACATCTGCTGCAGCAGAACACGGCGATTTTACTCAACTGAAGCTGCTACTCTGACCGCTGAAGCTGTGCACTGCTGATCTGTTTTTTAAAGTGGCTGGCCTATTTTTTTTCCATCTATGTGCAGCTACACAGCCCCTCAGGTAAAAACTACACAGAACTGTGTAAAAATGAGCACAGTCTTAAAAATTGTACCAAAGGCAATGTGAGGCAGCAGTGTAACCTTGTGGGTTTGTTTGTTTTTCCATTGCACATTCAAACAAAGCAGTCAAGTCAATGTGCATCCATGATCATGATCTAGGTAATTGATTCAGTACAAGTTAATATAGTACACATGTTGACAGGTCTTATTTTTAATAATAATTTATGTGGCAAATGCTTGGACTTACCCATTTTCCATAGCAGCTTACTTGAAGTCCCCCAAGAAGATGCAGCTGGCATGCAACCAAAAAAAAAAAACCTCTGCACCCTGCCTTTGTGACGCGTTGTGTCTGTGTCTGTATTTTAAGAGCAAGTCTCTTTTAACACAGTCTCTGCTGCCCTAGCGTCATTCGCCTCGTACTCATTGTCAATGCTGGTACTTGAAAAAAAATGTCCATGAAAGAGACATTCAAGGCTATGAAAAGAAAGAGGGACTTTCTGCTTTCATGTCAGCAACATCCTCCTGTGGTAGCAACAATACTCATCTGTTTGGCACAGACCATCAGCCTGGAGGGTCTGGACATGGAGAAGTTAAACTCCATGTCTGTACAGGTGGACAGGTGGGTTAACCTTTCCTGCTTCAGCATCCAGACCGTGGTCGGGAGGCACAGGGGAGACGCTGCGTTCTGCTCCAGGGCCGAAGCTGTCAAACATGGTCCTATGGAGGCTAAACCCCTTCACTTCAGTCAGCAGACTGCAGGCAAGGAAAGTCAGAAATTCTACTCTCTTTTTCCTGTGGATTCCATACTCTTTGGCTTTACACAAAATATGGAGAAACTTACATTTACACACCATTAATTCACTATTTATGCACCATTAATTTGTGAAATATAATTATTAATATAAATTATGGGGAAAAAGAGTTATTTTCATTTTTTTCATTTCATTTTCAATTTTTTTTTTTACATTGGACACTAAGATTATTGATCTAATATTGACTAATACCCAGATGGTAGAAGAATAGGAAATAAATATTTCTTCTTCTCTGGACACCTAATATTAGGGATGCACCGAACCCGAACGCATATTCAACAATGAATTATGGCTCTCTGACTGATAAATTACCTTTCTGGACATCTTTTCTCAATGTTTGGCTTTCTGTCACATATAGAATGTATATTTTGCGGGAGGGACACACCTCCTGCATGTGATTGCAGGAGGTTCAAGTCCTTTATTCCAAGTAAATATAGTTTTAATAAGCAGAAATGTAATAAGAAGAAATGTAAGTCATTTTCTATTCATTTGTGGTTATATCCAATGATAAGAAACAAAACAAAACAAAACAAAAACAAAAACAATAACAAAAACAAAAAACACCTCTGGTTTTAGCCACACCCACTGTTTTCCCTGAATCCAAATCCTAATTATTTTGCCCCAAAACAAATACAAATGCAAATAGTGGTGCCTCCACACACCTCTACCAAATATGTGTGGGTGCACCGTACTGGAGGAACATCTTGCCGACTATCTGGCCAATTTTAGCTCCACATACAGTAAATTGTGCCATCTGATGTAAGATCTCTTGTTAGTGAAGCAATGCGATCTGTGTTTCATCTTGTGTTTGGAAAGCCTCTACATGACTCTTGTATGTTGTTGCCTGGAAAAAAAAATACAAGACAATAGCTTCTGAGAATGAGAAATTTAGTTTCTTAGATTGTTATGCATGTTCACGTATGGCAGATCTCCTCCAGGACCAGTTTACTCCCACATTCTAAAGATTGGTGGTGGGCAGGACGGATGGATTGGACAACAAATCACCCCTAGGAATGAATATCAGTGTCTGTTTATATAAGTTCCCAGCTCGGCAATAGACCAGCAACTTGGTGTGGTGTGTTTCCTAGCCTTTCATCCAGTGAATGCTGGGATAGACGTCAGCTGCCCCCCAACGCTGAAAAAGATTAAACAGGTAGAGTAAATTAATGAAAAACGTAATGGGGAGTAGCGCTGCCCTTTCCATTCAGAACAGTCTTGGAGCACTGTGATATGAGGGCTAAGCTCTGTGTAACGGGATCTAGGATCTTTGGTTTAGAAGGAAAGTCTTCAGGTCTGTGAACATCTTCCTCATTCTTTCCAATGCTGTTGAAATCTAGTTATTTGGGAACCATGAGCCTATTCCTGAGACTTGGAGAAAAAGCTAAATTATAGATAAATAGATTTTTTCTTGTTGAGTCCATGTTGCTGCTCACTGCTCTTCAAACTGCAGTACAGACAGCAAATACGTGCAAAGCAATAGTGAAAATCATGTCAGTGTATCAGTTCAAAAAATACCAATGGAGATGAAATTGCACGTTTGACCCCAAAATCTGGATTATTTGACTAGTGTGGGCGCTCCGTTCCGTGCTGAAGCACAGTACACTTCCTCTGCTCTGGCACGGTTGGAAGGGGTGTGTTTCAGCACAGTACGGGCGTTCATGCACGAGCACATGCACGGTCACGCACACAGCGCGCGAACGTGGATATGACATAACTCATGCGACCATCCCTCCCTGTTTCCTCCTGCCTCCGCAAAATCATTTTATGCGTGCAGTGCGATTAACTACGAATCGCCGCCTCGCGCAATCAATAATCAACCATGTTGTCTGTGTCGTTGTCCTTTGTGCTGCTGCAACCGCGTATAGTAGATTGACGACGGGCCATGCATGTGTCGTATTTCAACGTGATGACATGTGTACCGGAGGCAATTGCGCTAAGCAATGTCTACATGTAAGTCAACAATATTCAAATTCATTCTTTGTTTTGTTCAACAGCTGGCAATGTACACATGCCAACTATATCAACATCTGTAATCAGCAGCAAGTCTCAGCTGGAGACCTTCATTTACCTCGTCCATAGTTCATCAAGCTTAAGAAAGTGTAGCAGTTTTATTTTTACTGGTGGGGCTGATTGGGGATTTTACAGCACATCCCACAATTTTAATTAGGCTTGATTACTAACTATCCAAGCCTTTGATTACAGATTTGTTGATATGAATCCACACACCACTAAAGTAATTTGGTAGTGGCTGTAGAACATTGGTGACTGACCTTAAATTACTTCTGGTACTCTCTCTCCTGAAGTGACCTTAAGCAAGACATTTACTCTTACATTTGAGCCACTCAGAGGATACCACCAAATACTCCCAGATGAATTTTTGTACCCTTCCTCCATCCAACAACCTCTAGGCCGTTGCTGCAAACATAAAATTCTCAGTTAGTTTATGTTTAAATGAAGAAATTGGGTAAGCTTTAGTAATCTCTGTATGCAATTTGGGTTAGTTGAGAGGGAGAAGCAATGACTTAAACTGCATTTTTCCTCAGCTTAATTCCTCATTTTTAGCACATGTAGGTGAGTAGGAGCTTCAGATGTTGATCCCATGGCTCACCAGGGTACCAGACTCAGTCGGCTCCACCTGGCATCCATCGCGTAACGACTCAGAGCAGCTGTCCTCTTACTTGGGTTCATTACCCCTCTAACACCTGGTCCTTCTCTCTCTCTCTCTCTCTCTCTCTCTCTCTCTCTCCCTCATTTCTCTCTTTAACTTCTCTTTTGTTTTAGAATCCACGCCACAGTGGCTTGAGGAATTGTAAAGAAAATCAAAGACAGTAGATTAAAAATAGCAAATACATTAATATGGACACAAACATAAAAAATGCAGGTTTTGTCAGAGCTGAAGAAGCTTCTTGGATGAGAAGTGAAATGTCTTTGAGAATCTACAAACAAGTCCAGTCGTCCTCGATTCAGCTCTAAGTGGACGGCCATGACCTGGATGACTGGGAACCTCCACAGACATTTGTCCTGCTGGGGGTTTCACGTCCGTGGTGGAGGCAATTTATGCTGGCATGGAATATATCGTCTGTGTTTCAAAAATCAACTCCAGAATCACAAATGTGCCCTCATGACCTGGAGTAAATGACCATACCAACCAATCGGGATACTTTACACAAAGCGCAACAAAATAACATACAGTAGATTACTAAAATATTACCATGAATTGCCTATATGAGATTTTTCAAAACCATTTCATTTCAAATAAATCAACTTGAATGGAACTCTTAATGCTTTAGCATCATCTATCAAATTCAGCTCTCTCCTTCTCCACAGGATGCAGGGTGGGCTACAAAACTAGCAAATGTGAGCGGCTGTCAGAGACTGTGAATCTGTCAGTCATTGTGACTAGTGGTTCAAAATGTTCATTTCCCCAACTGAGAACTGTAGTTTTGAATGCAACAACTACAATGACCACAACAGCAGTGTTTAGAGTGAAAAAATAAATAAATAAATAAAATAAAGAACATAATGGTCAAAGGCACAATCTCTACTCGCGCAGGTGCTCATGTCTGATATTTCCCATTGGAAAACATTTACTTTGTGGAGTACATGTGATTTAAGTGCTTCCACTGTCGACTCCTGATATGTCATAGCTGAATGAATTTGATGGCAGAAGCCATTCGGCAGGTGACACATTCAGAAGTTAATGGCTTTCAACAGTCTTTTCTGTTTGGATGGTAAAATGGAAAGCCATGCGTTCATGTTCCAGGAAGAAACCCTCCATTCTCCAGGAAATGCACCCGCTGGTGATAAACAAAGACCGCAGATTGTGACTTTTGTCATAATTGTCCCACACAGAGAAATCGAGGACAGAGGATGGCACTACGGATTAATCTCAGTCCATTTGTCCATCATCTTTTTTATATTTTATTGTTCATACATCCATCAGACACAGTATTTTAGATCACTGCCTGGATTTTGATAAAACCTGGGTAAGTCATGCATTTCACAATTATTTCACCATAATTTCACCAATTATCATTCATTTTCAGAAGCAGAATGTTTGTCTTTTTATGTTTTGAATGGAATTTATGACCGTCCCTAACTTTAAAGGTAATGTTAGGACAGCTCCCCTCTCAGAAATTTATATAACTCAGAAATGTGGACGCCAATATAAATTAAAGTCAAGGAAATTCTGTTCAGACTCTCCCTAAAGCCTGGACACGAATGGGCCCGAAAGCCTTTGTCATCTCCACATCCTCTTCATGAAATGACCCGCACAAAAAACTTAAACCTCGGGAACTAGTTTCTCTCTGGGAGTTCAAAGCCTTAGTTAGGACACTGGAAGATGAAACCACTGGGAATTGCCATTACTTTGAGTAAGTTGTTTTTTTTTTTTACTTCCTCTATACTGTACTCTCTCTCTCCCTCTCCCTCTCCCTCTCCCTCTCCCTCTCCCTCTTTCTCTCCCTCTCCCTCTCCCTCTCTGTCTCTCCCTCTCACTCTCCCTTTTTTCACACTCTCAAGTAATCTGTCTTGATACTTTGTCACTTTTTCTGTGAAAAATGGGCTGAGGCTTCTCTGTGCCTTAACCCACAGTGGAAGTTGATGCTTTTCCTTAGAAGTGGGATTACAGGACAGTGGAACAACTTTACATAAATGTGACACCTCGGGGGGTTAGCATAGCTTTTTCATCATTTCATGTGGTTTTCATTGGTTTTGAATATGTCTAGTGATTTTCAGATAGAGCAAGGGGACAGCAGCAATGGCCTCTGTGTAACTAAAAATAAGCATCATCATTACAGCTTCTACTCCAACTGTTGGTACCATTACAATTACTAGTACAACTACTACCACTGCTACTACTATGACTACTACTACTAATAACTACAACAGGCAGGGCAGTGCTTGTTAGACCCTACCCGTAATGTTTAGATGTCACCATTAGAAGGCTCAAATAGGTTTGTTCTGAAAAGAAAAATAAATAAATAAAAATAAAAAATCAGTAAGTCAGTAAGTGACATTCAGGTTTCTGTGCCTTTCCTCTGCTATTGTCCCTCCCACAGTACCAATAACAACAATGGAGAGTAAAATTCCCAATGCTCTGTGGCTGCTACTACAACTATTAATAATACTGGTATATATTGTGAGTAGTGTGTGAATGTGTTTGTGTGTGGACAGAGGGAGAAAGAGAGAGAGAGAACGTTTTGATAATCCACATCTCATTTTCAAAAACTAATCCTTCATGCATGAGTGAAGCAGCATTAATTTCCTGCACAGCCACAGTTACCACTTCTACTGTCATGAGAGTTCAGTCACTTCTGGGACTCATGGGTCACCCAGGTCTGGGCTACTTTACACCACGCAGTTTGTCGGCCAGTATGGGACCAGTTTGAGCTTTCAGACTACAGTGATAGCGATCCAGTTGCCAGAATAAAATGTTGTTATTTTAAGTTTGTGCAAACCAGCAAATATGTTGAAATGTATTGACGTTTGTTGTTGCTTTTTACAGTTTTGATAATGCTGCTTCTGACTCCCCCCCCCCAACAATTTTAGACATTATTTGAAAGTTGCTTATATAATTGTAATTGTGTCAACTTCTTTGCATATGTTCATATAGCACAGACTTAAGTGTTTTGGCATTCTCTTTGGTACACAGTTATTTTTTAAAATGGGTAGATAGACATAAGCCCAAGAATCTCTGTTCCTCAGAACAAACTTAAAATTTAGTCTAATTTGTCAGCATACTAACATCTCCTCAAGCTAAAACCTGCAAAGTCACAGGCTTTGTGAGAGTTAGCTGGATGATAACCCTGACTTTTTAAGCCTCACCTGTTTCTGAACTCATTTCCAGACATGGCTGTGCCTTGCTTTAGAAGGCCCAATAGATAAAGGTATTTTTATACATGGGTAACCTTTTAGAAAAGAACACCAAGGTCTTTTGGTGTTTGAAAGATAAATTCCATGATTTTTCAAAGAGTTACAATGTCTACACTAAATATGAACATTGACACTTTTACAAAAGAATGAGTTTTTTTTTTTAGCCATTTACAAAAAAGTTTCAACAAAATAGGGTCTATATAAAGCCACAGTGATCCATCACTGTATGGATAAAAAACTGAAGAAGAGTGTATTTATTTGTCCATTTATTTTGAAATCTGTTTGCTTTAATGCCAGAAGACAATGATAGTCATCTTTGTATCAATCAAGTCTCCAGTGGTCAATAATCTGGGGTTCTTAGTGGCAATTCTCATGCTTTCTTCTTTTTTCTCAGTGGCCATCATATTCTGGTGAGAGCGGACAGTACAACACCCACACACTACACACGCAGACTGCTTTTATAGAGCAGCAAACGTCTCCTGTCTCTGAAAGCGACACACGTCCCGGGGGCTCAGGATCTGGGGACGGAGCTGCTGTCCAGGGGTGCGCCGCTATACAGAGAGTGGACTCTGCATTCAGGTTTTGTGAGGCAAGTGTGGGTTCACTACGACCGAGCTGTGGTGCATCTGTTTGCTCCATGAGAAAATTCACAGTGTCTGCTGTTAAAAAGGGGGGAAAAAAGTATTTTAATACAGATTCTGCCATTGATTACCACGGCAACAATTGAAGCTTCCAAGTATTAAAGTCAGCCCTGTATTTTACCCACATGTAACTGTAATGTAAAGGGAACTATAGTGCTGTACATTTTGCACATGCTGGTAATAAGGTGATAATCTCAGGAGAAACCTTTGTGTTGACATTTTGCACAATCCTGTGAACATCTGTTGCAAACAATTCCAACACAGAACATAAAATTAATTTATTGGCAATAACTCAATTGAAGGGGACACAAAACTGAAGTGTGGTAGGAGGTGTAAATTAAAGCCTGAATGCTTGTGTGTGTGTGTGTGTGTGTGTGTGTGTGTGTGTGTGTGTGTGTGTGTGTGTGTGTGCATGCGTACACACCTGTATGTTGTGAGCTGTTACTTTGTTGCTCTCTCCAATGCCGTGTCCATCAGTGGACATAAGGAAAGAAGTGAGAGATGACCCCTGAGGATATTGTGGCTATGTAGCTTGATTGTATTTGGTAGCGTGGCTTGATTGCTCTGCGACAAGCCACAATTCAAAATCTGACAACTCAATTCCGGCTCACTACTGGAGGAGAAACACATTTGGTGTGTGGGTGTTGCACGTATGTGTGTGCGTGTGTATATGTTCTACTTATGGGGGATGAAAATAATGAAAGAAGTAGCAATCAATTTAATTAAAATGGAACTTTGTCCGCTGTTGACGCCGCACTCTGTTTGTACCTTAAAGCGTGCCTCTTGCATAACAACCTTGTATGCACACTCTAAACTTCAAAGTATCTTTGTCATGCCTGTCTCATTCTTCATTGGTGAATAGCACTCACCTAATTTCACGGTGTAGTTCAACAATGCATATTCTTCATTCTGCAGCACACTGGTGACACAGAAATCTGTGCAATGGCTCTAGTTCAACTTGTAAAATGTTGCCATTGTCCTGTCCATGTCCTCGTGGCGGATGGCGCTTGAAAGTCATTGTTTGATGAAAAATATAGGCTGGACTGCACCACTGCCAAGCAAAGTGCCTGCTGTGAAGATGCTGAAAAACAAAAGCGCAAGGGGATGGTTGACATATTGGAAAATATGGCTCTCTCAAATCTGACATCCATTACCCGTGACCTTTTAACTCTCAGCTGATCTTGTCTGCTTCTATCAGGCTGATGAAATTTCAACATGTCTGTATACCTGGCAGCAGAGTGGGTGGTGTGTGGTGGGGAGTGAGGTTTGGAAAGTGTATATGTATATGGACATATGCATTGACGGTCCAAACAGTTTTCTCGAGGCTGCTCTTGTTCCCTGGACAACAGCACAGCAAAGTACAATTTTCTTTTCACATTGTACCTTTCAACGTTACTTCAATTTGATTAATGACTTATTCAAGACAAGTTGAACCACTTCTAAGACTTTGCCTTGGACCCTGGAAAGAGCAACTTTCATTGCATCCTGCTCCTGAATGTGTCTCTAAGCAACCTGGATTCACATAAAATCTTTCAATAGGCTAAATGAATGAACAAATTATATTAAGACAGCAAAGGATAAGAGGTGAAAGTACAATTGCCTGAGATTCGGAGGTGTAGAGTGAGTTATCCCAGGAGGGTTTCTCAGAGCTCAAAGCTCTTTCCATAGTTACCCGCACTCTAATTGGGCAATGTTGAGATGGATTATGAAAATAAGGTGCCATATACAGGTTCTAAATGGCAGTAATAGGGAGAAAATCCAGCCGTTTTGCTCATAGCCTTCAATGTGTCTGGCCAAGAAAATGATTGCTCAGCACATAATACATAGTCCCTGCATTCTGGTGTTGTTCTGTGAGAGTAATGCTTCAGTCTGCCTCTGGGGTTGTGCTGTCAACTGTATCTGATATTGGGGAAAATATTAAGTATGGTAATTACCCAGTCTGGTTGAGATAGGCCCTTGTACCTATTCTTTCCAGTCTAATTGCCTCCTTTGGGATAATTAGTAATCGTTAAGAGATAGTCAATTGGGCATTTATAGACTGTCACAAGGCACCAGACATCTGAACGTGGTGGTGCATCATTAGCTGGGAGGTCAACAAAGCAGCATTGTTCAGCTCAGGGCCCTCACTAGAGGTCCATCTGAAAATCCTTTGCCTCTTTGGATTCCAT
Organism: Myripristis jacobus; assembly: GCA_900302555.1. NCBI lineage: Eukaryota > Metazoa > Chordata > Actinopteri > Holocentriformes > Holocentridae > Myripristis > Myripristis jacobus. Next base: position 31,782 of record OMLB01020735.1, read on the forward strand.
TTTGAAATAAGGTCAGGATTTTTGTCTTTTATGTCCAATATGGTGGTGACTGCTCGTCACCAGTACCATGTAATTTCTCACAAACAAGACTACTATTCTGCAATGTCATAGGCATGATTTTGTATTTCAAACAAGAGAAAAATACAGGCTTTCAAATGTTTGGACTGATATACAACTGAATAATAAAAAATATTTTACCCATGTAGTAAAACCTGGAGGTCCTGCTCAGATCCTTGCCCTAATATTAACTACACTAAATCCTTGCCTCACCTTAACTATCTTTAACTACATCTAAACCTAACTAGGTCTAATCTAATGCCTAAAAATAACTAATCTAGTTCAGTTGGACAATCACAGCACTTCTATCAGGAATATGATATAGAATCAAGCTCTTTTATGGTATGATGGTCATTTGCATTTGTAATACATGCTTGTAGTGCATTCATAATGGACCCCTCTATGTTATCACATTTATATGTCTGTCCCCACCTGAATATACTGGGTGTCATGTTTTGTTTTGATGTTAGCTATGCGATTATTCACTATACCGCACCATTCAGTTTTCATTCAAATGCCACATCAGATTAGGTCAGCAGCTATAGGGGCTCGGGTAGGTTTGTTTGCGCCTCTGTTTGGGAAACAGCATCATGGTCCATTTAACCATGTCTGTGTTGATTAATTTAAGTGCAGAGCTCCAGGCATTAGCAACCGTACTCCCTTCTGGCTTAATCGTTAGCGGGCCATCTAAACGGTCACAGTTACACCATTAAAGATAGAGCCGGTATAATGATGTTTGTACGGAGTGATGCACACTGAGAATGATCGCCTGACCAACGCTCTGCTTGGCACTTTATCACAGTTTGGCTGAAAAGTGGACTTATATGTTGTATTAGAAATTGCTTCTCTTCATTTCATGAGAGATCGACACACTGCATTGAATGCCAAAAGTAAAAAAAACAAAAACATAGTGTGTGTCATTTTCATTTTTCAAAGTAGAAAAACAAACAAACAAACTCATACAATAAATATACTTAATACTGTATATAATAAACAAAGACTGACATGAAAAATAATTTCTATTAACCTAGGTCTTTATTTTAGTATTTTAGTATCTCTGCCAGGAGGAAATGACTCAAGAGCAAAGAAGCTCACCATGTGCACTTGATCGCATGTTTGTCTCATTTCATAATGAATTAGTCCAGGAGCTGGCAAAGACAATAAGGACGTTTTTCATGTCCAAAAGGAACATTCAACGGAGCTCAGTATTTGAGTCTACTACAGTTTGTAACTGCACATCAATTGTCAGTTGTTCTGTACACTACAGCCCTCACTGATATTACATTTTGTGACTTTTTTAATTTAGTAATTTAGTTACTCACTAATTTGTTTATGTCACAACCACCATTGCAAAAGATAGCCATTTGGAGATCAAGCCTGCACATCTGACATGACCAGTATAGACAGTGAGGATTTGAAACCATCTGCATGTGATATCCTCACAAATGGGGGTTATTTGCAGGGAGATTATGTGTGGTCTGTGGGAGATGCTGCAGAGATCAGTGAAGTTGCTGTAGTGTTATGATCACACATC
>OMLB01020736.1:0-33050 GCA_900302555.1 Myripristis jacobus
GTATTTTCTATCTAATGACAACAGGCACAGGAAGCAGAGGAGAATAGTTCCCAGATGGATCCAGTTTACAGGGACACCAATCACTAATGTGTATGTCTCAGGAGGGAAGCGCTGATGACCTCTAATTACAGGCCTGGACCCTAAAATGATCGTCTCCTCCAGCCTGTTTTCATCTGAGACTTCAAACGAAACAGGGAGAGCGCAAAAGAAAGAATTACTAACAGGAACAAAATATGCATATTTTAACACATGTCATGGATCACAGCAGGGGGATATGCACAGACAGACTTATAATGCGTGATTCACTCAGAGCAACTGCAAGCAGACACACAAAAACTGGTCAACTGAGCTATTTCGGTTCCAGACCTTGGCCCTGTGCTCCAATGACTGCAGCTGTTAACGCATTGTGGAGCAGCGGACACTTGACTCAACTTACAGACTTCACCTGTCACACAATCTTTCCACTAGCACTGAAATCCATTTATTCTTGACTGACAGTAAACAAAAACATAAAGGAGAGGGAACAAAATCCATTTAAGTTATCCCTCATTAAAGTAGACATAGCCATTATTTTGCCACTTAGATACACTTGATAGCCATTCGGGTTTGGAAATGAGTTCTAGAGATGAAACGGGTCCCAGGGCAGTATTTGTTTTGCTGCGGGACAGCACATGGGATGTCTAAATAGAAGTTATTTGTTTTGGAATGAGATTTGAAGTAATATCAAGGTCTCATTTGAAGGCATGCATGTAAGGCTCATAAACCCCAAGCCTATCATGATTGTCTCAGTATGAGGCTCGGGGGTATAATATGTTAAAGCATCAAGGAGAGTGTGCTGCAGAAATGATCTGAGTAATTACATAAATTCCAGGTAAATCTAGGTCGTATAAGCTTTGCACAAACTTCGAGACACTTAATAGGCTCCTGTGATTCTCTCTCCTCTCTTGTTACTGTCTGCCTCCCAGTCTGGTTTAGTCCCAGTTCATCTCCTCTGCACTCTCCGGAGCGCCAGCACAGCTCTCGGCTCTGGAATGATGTCATTGGGAATTCCAAGCAGAGGCCCACTCTCTGCTCATAAAATGCCATTTCTTCAACTCAATACATATGGCCTCTCTGCATTTCAGCTCCTACTCCATCATTTCCCTCAGTCTTCCTCAATGCCCTCCTTCTTTTCTTTTTTCCTCCCCTCCTGTTCAGCCTGAGGAAAAGAAGACACATTAAACCTGGGACTAGGCCAAAGAGGCATCCACAGGTCAGCTTCATACAAATGCCTTTATCAGGTGAATTCACTTTTCCAGATCCATGCACATAATACCCCAAAGTGAATCTTATCAGAATGAGTGGGCTCGCACTGTCCCACAGCAAAAAGAATGAATGAAAAGCAGAGCAGAGGAGCAGATACGAAAGGAAACTACAGAGAAAAGTGCATGAGTTATTTTCCCCCACGAAAGCGATAGCTTCCCGGAAACTTAGTCACAAGATTTTGCTGTTGTAAATGAAAAAGCTGGACAGTGCGCTCTGTCTATATGACATCATGCGCCGGTTCTCATTATGTGCTTTTGCTGGAAGCTGAGCTGCCGAGAGCTGCACTGGAAATGGAAAATAAAATGAAAATTCAGCCATTGCCTTGTCTGGAAACAATTAGAACGGGCTGACGTCATCATTTGATACAGCAGCATACTAAACGAGATGTAGCAGCGCGGGAGTGCTTTGTGAACGTAGAGGAACTCATGAGGGGGCATAAAGAAATATACATTTCCGCAATATATTCTTATGAACAAAAGAATTCCTGTGCACACTAAAGAATTAACAACAGATGTATAAATAGAGCTGAAATGACAGTAATTAAAGGATATGCTGCCTCTGCTCATCAGATCCTGGCAACAAAGCTGGAGCAGATGTGTTGCCTGTGGGATCCTATGGGAATGATCAAAGATGATCAGTGGCAAGTGATGTCTGAGGGGCTTTTCTTAAACCTGTTCATACATCTCTTAGTAATGTCTGAGCTCATTCCAGGGTGGAAAGGAGCTGCCTGTTTGTCCAGCTAAGTGGAATCTTAAGTATAATGTCTGGAGAGGCTCAGACTGGAGATCTTCATGGCGTTTGTTGCATCCAAACAATATTTTAAAGCAGCTAAATGTTTATACTGAGCACTAGCAGCCCAGTTACACCCTCTTCCCACAAGTGCAACTGAGAGGGACTAAGGTGGCACCTGTTTTACATGGTAGCTCTGTGGTTAGCACCGTTACCACATGGCACAAAGGGCCCAGTTTTGCTCCCCAGCTCTTTCTGTGTTTAGTTTGCATTATTTTCCCTGTGTTTGTGTGGGTTTCCTCTCACATTCCAAACACATACAAGTCAAGAGTATTAGTGGCTAAATTGGCCATAGGTATGGATGTCAACAACTGTCTATCTTTGTTAGCTCTTGGTTTCCCTGCCTTTTATATAATGAGTGCTGGGATAGGCCAGCCACCCTCAAAAGGATTGAGTGGGTAGAGAAAATGAATGAATGAATAAAGCTGCACCCTTATAATGGCTACCCACCAAACCTCTACTATATAAATCTCTACCTCCACGAAATGTAAACATGATTATGAGAAAAGTTCGCCTGATTGCATGCTTACGCTTTCTTGCATACTTTCAGCAAGCCAGTTCACAAATGCACACAGGTCATGTGTACGGTGCTGTTGTACTATTATTACTACTCTTACAAGAGTGGAGCCCTGCTTGTCCATTTACAATGCTTTCTTTTCAGTTCAGTCCATTATCAGATACCATATTTCACCATAGCTTTTCACTGTAGCCCCGCCCCAGCACAGAAGCACAGTACAGCACAATGCTCCTGTGCTAAAAATAAACCCATGTGAGCTGACAGACTCGGGTAAACACTGGCAGGGAAGACGAGCAGCACTGTGAAGCATGAGACAAACCTCCAGGAGAGAAATAAATGCTAACAAGGGGCAACACCCTTGCAACGTGGAGAGCAGCTTTGATTTCGTTATCTCTCCCTTTGTGACAAAATGGTGTGCAGCAGTTTTCAGTGGCGTTAGGGCATTTTGAGGTCACTAGGAGACAGTGCAAAACCCACTGCCAATGTGAGAAGGTTCAACTAGGGCAGTGTCTGCAGTGGTTAGCACCGAGAGAGTAGCCCTCTAAATGTGACAAAAGCCAGAGTGGGTATAAATACCCATGATGGTCACAAAAGCGTGACACTGCAGCCAAGCCAACAAAACAGACCCATGACATGAGACCCAGTCCACAATGCTCTCTCAGACTGACAGTGCCACCCACAGGCTATAAATGGCATTACATGCTTGCTTGGGGCTACATAGTAGCCTGAGGGAGCAGAAGTACCGAGCTGTAACTGTGATGTCATTCCAGAGGACAAGAAGGTCAGACATGCTTGTCATGGTTGGAGGCAGGGAGAGGTGGTGGTGGGGGTGTGGGGGTGAGTTTTTCAAAGGCTCTAGGATGTAAAAAAGACTCCAAGTGACCTGCTTTCTCTCTTGAGCAGACGATCTCTGTGCTGGTGCCACGTTCTATTTGAGGCAGCGGCAGAGTCACACCTGTCTCCAGTCACGCAGGGAAAGTCCTGTGGTTTCCAAATGTGTCTGAACTCAGGAACGTGGCTTGGCAAAGGCAAGCTTTAATGTGCCTTCAGTAGCACAGATTATCTTAAAACTAAGCACAATACCCAAGTATGAATTTTTTTTTGACTACTACAACGCATTGCAACATGAGCAAAATGCCACCATCTGCTTCCTAGTCTAACAGCACCATGGTGGCCAATCCATCATCATAGACTTCTGATATGAATTACACCAGCCAAACACTTTTAACATCACCTCCCTCTGCTCTACTTACTTCGTCTGGCTCTAAGATTGATTTCCAGCAGCCTGCCACCTGGTAACATCTGAAAGAAGAAAAACATCCCTATCCTTGATAGAAACCAGGCATAGTCCTCAAATAATTATTGCTGTGTGTGTGTGTGTGTGTGTGTGTGTGTGTGTGTGTGCGTATGCGTATATATGCAATCAAATTAGAGCCATGAGCTAAATGACATTATTGAATTGGGTAAATTGACTGGAAGGGTTACAATGATAGTAATTGCTGTTTCAATCAAATGCCATTAATTGCCATCTGCACCAGTGATCAGATAAAAAGCCGATGATCTTGAACATGTTGTGTTGCTCAATCATTTAAATCATTAAATAGACTTAATTATCACTCTAGCATGAAATAGTGTTACGGCTTTGAATTGATAGTATAAATAACTTTCTCGTAGACAAAGGTTCTTTGCTGCAAAGGTTTAACATGATAAATGCAAACAAATTACTACTGACGCACACAATTCTCGATAAAACTACTGTGCTACACAGTGTCATATTGACATAATGCAGGTTTAAAGAGAGAGAGGGGAAAAGGTTTGAAGTGAAACAGATAGAGGGAGGAAAGAAAGATTAAGACCTCTACATTCTTACAATACTCAGACTGCAGTGGCTTACATTCCATCCCTACTCACCTCTTCACACACAGCTGTCTAATCACTTTAAGAGAGTTTGCCTTGCTTTGTTTTCCTTCAGCCCTGGACTCCACCGCCAGGGCTCCAGTCACTTGCTGTGCTCTGCTGCCCTTCCCTGGCAAAGCCAACTGTGACTCCGTGGCATCCCAAGCCCAGGGCAGAAACACTGAGGCCATTGAACCCCAAGGAGCACCTCCCGGCTCGGCCGTCTGCACTGGCACAGCTCATTGTTTGTGTTGGCACTGAGTATAAAGGCAGCCTTTCTCATGTCTGCTCCATCACACTTTTCCATCTTTGATTAGGGAAAACACAGACACTGAATAACCACGGTGGCCTTCACCACAGGGGCTACCCTGTGGTGAAGGCCACGAGATGTGTCAATATGTCAGAAAATGTGCCAAATAATATTTACATATTTAAATATGCTTTCTTGTTGGGGACCAGCAAACAAAAGCCATAATAGTAAGACCATCACTGTGCAATTTCAGCATTAAAATGAATTCCAAACTTTCGTTTTTTAGTTTCTGCTTGACTTGGAAGTGAGAGGACAAAATGTATTTCATTTTAATGGCCCTCATTTGGCTGACAGTGGTATAATAATTCAGGAAACATAATGTTATTTTAAGAAAAAGTGCCTGAAACTGGAGGATTGAATACAGATGTGGTAGTGTAATTGCAGCCATGAGCTACAGATGATCGTGATCTAATGTGCAATTATGGATGAGTGACAATATTACCTGGGGATACAAAGTGACATCATATGGAATAATAAAGCTATGAATTTGAATATGAAAATACAAGTCATGCCAGAGAGGACCTCCACTGTAAAGATGTACCTCCTTTTATGCTTATTTATGTAGGTATTCTGATTTTTTGATTAATGCCTGACATTTTGTAGCGGCACTATAATTGTAGTAGTGATACTGCAAACAAAACATAGCCATAACTACAAGGAAATTCAGAGGTGTAGTAGGTTGAGTGATGAGAAAAATCCAAATGTATTTGCTACTTGTTATTTGCTAAGTAGCAACAAAGTTTTCATCTGCAACAGACACGGTGTTTCACCAGTATAAAGGCTAGTAACTCTGGGAAACTGCTTAGTCAGGGCCTCAAACATTTATCAAAGGAAATCCTCTGAGTTGATCTTTCTTTTTCCAGAACTCTGCACATCTAAGAAGAAAACCACAGCCAAGTCCAAGCCCTATCAAAAGCACATGAGAATAAAGACTGATCACTTTACATGTAATGAGAACTTCTCCCAACCACAATTAAAGCTTGATCAGTAGCATTTAAATATTAATTGAAAGCCATGGTTGAAAGCATCTTCACAATGACAGGAAGAACTGGAAAAGAAATTATTCATGATTCTCAACTCTTACCACTGCACGCCTTTGCAGGATCTGTATATCTGGGTTTGGACTGCTGTGAACAATGACCTGTACTGTTTTAAAACAGTAAATCCCCTCAGTGGTCAACGGGCATTTTTCTAAGTAGCATAATACAGACAACTGTAAAATGATAAATCACAGACCCAAAACAAACTGTACTTTCCTTTTCTCTGGGAAAACGAACAGCTCAGGAAACTTTTCTGCAGGTCACGAGTGTGCTGAGAACTGGATTTATGTCGGCACATTCCAGTGGAACAAGATATCCTGAGTGTGCAAGTTCCATTCATACTTCATCTCCACAAGACCTGGATGGATGCAAGTCAGCAGATCTTATATATCAACATAAAACCCATTTGAGAAAGCGAGGTAGGACACGAGACCCGGCTTTACAGAGTGATAGAAACATTCTGAGGATATGAAGTGGACTCAAATCCATGATAACAGCCCCTTGAGGAGGCAGGGTATATAACAAATGGATTACACAGCACAATGTTTATTGTTTCAATTCCCCCAATGCTTTCCATTACCTCCATTTGAGACAGTGCCAAGGCATTTACAAGAAAGGAGGGTTATACGGGGCATATGGATTAATTCACCATTTCTATAACAAACTGCCTGACAATGACTAACATTGTTTGCCATCCATTTAATACACCCACAATCAAAAGCCTATTGGATCTCGGCCAACACAATATTGGAACTCAATAATGACACGATTCCTTTTGGTGAATGCTAAAGAAGCACTGGCCACTCTCATCATACATCAATATCAACACAAAGCCTGCGCCACACACACGCCAATTAGAAGACTCAGAATAAGAAAGAAGAATACCTGTCATTACGGAGAAACAGATTCCAAGTGCAGAGTAAATCTGTCTGCTACCTTGGCTGTATCCTCGGAGGTTTGATCTACGCTCCATAAAGCTTACTGCTTTATTGACTTGATGCGCAACCCAGGTCTCCGCGGGCTGCAGGGCCCATCGATTTGTAGCCCCTGAATAACTCATTAGAGGCCCCCATCCCAACTCTATCAGCAGCAGGGCAACACACTGGTTCCTCCATGGATAGTGGACAGAGCTTGACCCCACTGTTACCCAGACCCGCCATTCAGTTGGGTACCATGAACCACAAATGTCAAGCACTGACAAAAATGATTAATACACCATCAGCATGGAATACATAAGGCACATAACGGAGCATGCAGTAAAGGAATCTAAATCATGCACTACCCCAGACTTGGGGTTTTTCACTAAAGCATTACTTATTTGTGGTTTTCCATGATACACAGTTCCAAAATGGTGGGGCCTGGATTAGGATGAGGAAAATATCAGAGGACTGAGGATGTTTCTCTACCCACCCATTCTCTGGGATCCCTCAAATTGCCTGAGAACTGAGGTTTTCAAAGGGTGTAGCAGAGAGACTAATGTGTTTTACCTTGCTGGTTTGGAGCGCCTTTTGTCGAGTGAAGACCAGCCTAAATCTGTCATTTTAATCGACTGAACTTCCTAACAGCCTCGGGTATCTATCAAGAGCAGGAGGTTTTATCTGTAAAGAGTATTTCTCACACTGTGCACCATACTACACACCCAAATGGTAATCTATGACTGACATACAGATTAACATGGGCCATTTGAGAATGTTTTCTTTTCTGGTGGAGTCTGTTTCCTCATGCTGTATCTACAATACAGACTGAGACCACAAATCTATTGGGTCATTTTGTGTTTTTGTAAAATAGTTGGGTGGAGAGAATTTGGATTGTTATTACAATTCTGAATATTTAATTTGTGGGAAAGGTTGGTCTGACACTTTTCACGATCTGGTCTAACTTAGATTGGGGGCTTGCAGACCTTATTTCCATGGTGGCCATTTTGGATTTACACTCAGGGCTGGAGGCTCGATAGCCCTGCTGTGCACTGCTGTTATATTTCAAGATGCACACAAACATCAGGAATCAGACAACACATTTGTCATTTCAGATTCCCCATTAAAGTCATCATAAATAGATCTAAAGAATCCAGAGGGATTTAGATTCATATTTTATATTTAGCCCACTCTAGCTTCCAGAATGTGGCCTTAGCCACTAGATAGTAGCTAACTACCTGACAGCCTCCTTGCTTTAATTCATGCAGTCATTGTAGCTGATGTTCATAAGATTGCTTAATAATTTTATAACTGCTAGGTCTGTCTTATTTATTTAATACTACAACACTTCTGTGGCATTTTTTTCAGGCAGAGTTTCCCTCCCCAGGTGTTCAAAATGACTGCCAAGTGAAAAGAGTTAATTAAACCCATATTTACCCAGGAAATTGTACAGTATACTACATGAACGTTGCCATGACAACCTGGGAGTAGTTGCAGAGGTAGGGATAAGGCAAGCTGGGACCAGAATAATTTCATCATAACATCAGTTCTGATGACAGGGTGTGATCCTTAGATGTTTATCTGGAGCTGAAGTGCTAAGAGGTCAGTCATTACTTTATTTTCATTTTTTTTTAACAGTTAAACAGGAGGATCACTTTATTGGCTTCTGGACCTCATGGACGAGTGCATAAACACTGATCTGTGCAGCAGATGAAGTTAAGATGCTTTCTGGCGATGCTTGTGCCTCAGCCTCACCTCATTCTAAGCAGCTTTCAGATCCTTGTTTAACCTACTCCCCATGTGGAGTTGATACAGAATACTGGGCAACATGTGCAGAACAGCCATTTCAACATCTCTGACTTGTTATTACATTGAATTTTATGATGACACGCTGAGGAATTCGGACTAATAAAAAGCGACTGGGATTCACAGATGCTGCATTGTGACTAATGATCCCAGAGGGAATTCTGCCTTTTGCTATACCGGAAAATTCAACTCAGCAACATCCTGCACCGGAGCAGAGAGACAACAGCAAATGTGAATTTATGGAGTGCAAAAGGTGATAAAGGGGATTAAAAAAGAAAGAAGGGAGATGGACTGAGGGAAGGACAGGGGAGAGTGAGCTGCAAGTGATGTGTGAAAGACTGCAAGGGGAAAGTAAAAAAAAAAAGAAAGCAGTGTTCAGCCCGGTGCAGCACTGTAATTCTAAAGCCACTATTCTCACATACAGTATGACTGATGAGGGAGAGACCCCCTCACGCTCTGTGCATCTAATGGGCTCTAATGATGGCCTTGCTAAGCCATCCATTCTATAAACAGGCCTAATGAGAGCAGGTCCGCAGTTCTCGGTGGAGAGAGCACATAGGCAAAGGTCTGTTAGAAGCTCCACTGCCTGCATATCAGAAACAATTGGGGGCAAACGGATGTGCATTCATCGGAGGCCCTGCTTTAGGTTTAATTGAAACAATGCAAACAGGACGCTTTGCATGAGCACTGAGCGGGATGAATCACCAGGAATGTGTTGTGAGTCTGAGAGAAGTTGGGATTGGAAACGGGGAGATGGCCAGGTCAGAGGCACGCAGATCACGGAAGAGCTGAGGAACAGGGCTTGAGGGCCAAACAACCTGTCACAGTTCCTCTGTCTGTAGATGACAAACTAAACACACTTTTGCTTAGAGGTGTCTTGGTAAGCAAGCATCTGCATTATTTAAACATAAATAAATAAGAGACACAAATAAATTCAAACAAATCTGACTGTTTCTTCTCTCTCTCCCTCCTGGCACTATGCATCAGTGTGAGAGTGACATCAGACTACAGAGCAGCGGCGCTGGCACCCTGGTGTACGAGCATCAACAACCCCTTAGCTGCAGCTCTCTGTTGTGTACTTTCCGTACACACATACAATAACACTCTCACACAGTCATTCTCTTGATTTTTCTCCAGCAGTCTCTTGTGCACGCATTACACACATTACACACATGCAGCGCCTGGCAGTGTCAACAGCTGGTGTCTCCACTGCAGCTCCTACATTAACCTGCAATACACCGGCAGAGAGATCAACACACACCCCCACAGAACACAGCCCACCTACCTCCACACATCTGTTTCTTGGTCAGCTCATGTGCATCCGGGTCCAAGTGCTGATGACGGATAGCCCTGCTCTTTACAGCAAGGTGGGGTGATCTTGGTTAATGGGGGGCTGCTAAACAGGCAGATAGACTGGGTCTGTCAGCCACAGAGCACCATGAACCTCCATCTGACTGATTTACTCTCCACTCATCAGCACATTCCCCTAAATGTCAATGAAAAGGGGAGGCTCTCCCCACGCGGAGCACCCTCCCCCTGCCTCGCTCTTTCGTCTCTCACACTCACTCAGCTGTTCAATGCATGTCCCTCGCAGGCTCAGTCTCTTTTCCTTGAATCTCTCCTCCTCTCTCTTTCATTAGTCCATCTCTCATGCTCCTTCACTCTCTCTCTCTCTCTCTCTCTCTCTCCTTCCATCAGCTGTCCTCGCTCTCACCCCACCAATGTCTTCGCTGGTCTGTGGCCATTTACTCAGCTGTTGTGTTGATCCCGTGGTCCAGTGGGAACATGTCCGGAGCCTCAGCGTTGCAGCTCTGCAAGGTCACCGGCATGTTTTTGTGCCTCTTCAGGACACATGGCGTGGCCGGGGGGAAAGTATAAGCTCTCAACCAGCATGCATCCTTAGACAATTAGAGCACAACCCCATATGCACTCATATAATAAATTATCTAACAATCCCTTTATATTTAAAGAGACAAGGAAATTTTATCCACACCTTGATAGACTGTAAGACATCGAGGCTTGAGAATATCACTGGACTGTAAGACGAGCTTTATTCTGTGCTGATAAACAGTGAGGGCGGACCAATGGCCACCATATCACTGTATCCGTCCTTCCTATTCAGGAAAGGCAACATGCAGGTGTGAGGGTATAGGATGCGATTGCGGCAACTCAAACGGAAGAAGCTGTCAGTAAGACTGTACAGTATCAGGCATGCATCCAGGAAACTTCCAGCTCACTATCTTTCCTCTGCTTTTGCGTCCTGCTCTGGTCAGACCTGTCCAGTTGGGCTGATAAAACAATAGGACGTCAACACTTTGAGAAAAGGAGGAGAGAAATGAGATGGTATTTGGTAGTGTAACCTCCCATAGTTAAATAATAAAACAGTGCTGTGCAGCAGAGAATGTTTCTCTATACATTTTGCAGGAAAGGATGAGTGATAAAAACTAGCTCAGGATCAAGAACCCTGACTGCAGCCACTCTGAGACTGCGTGCAAATCACAGATTTGTCAGCCACACTGGTGGAAAACGATATTATGGCTGTTTCTCTGCGCAATACAAGGCATGCCATTATCTGTAAACAATAGTTAAGTAAACGCTGGCGGTAAGTCTCTGTATGACTTCTATCTGAGGGAGTGAAATGAAAGAAATAGGTTACAAGGATGCAACAGCCTCTGTGGGACTCCATGCAAGGCTAAACCCCCCATCACTGTTAATTTCTCATCTCTCCACTCACCAATGACTCACAGTAGAATTCAGGGCTGCTCATTTATTCGACTTAAGATATCCCACGTTGTTTCATTTCCTAGCTCTCTGCCCTTAACTTATTCACAGTGGAACACCTCAACTACCTGACAGTGTGAATGGTCCTTAACATGCAGCAAGAGATGCAATCAACTCTGACTGATAACTTTGGTCATTTCTTATATGAATGGTGCTGTCACAGTTGGAGAAATGGACATCTGTGCAGTGGGAGGGAGATTAATGTAAGACCTCTATCAAACAGACACCAGAGATTTTTCAGACCTAAAAGTTGTTCACTGTTCTGAAGTCTCTCTACCAACAGATGGGGCTAGTGCACAGTCAGTGCTCCACAGAGACTGACCTAGGTGCTGGGGCTAAACTGATGAATGCCACTGCTCTTAATGAACAGTGGCAAGGAATGGAACAATAAATTTAAAACGTAGAGGTGATGACTTCACTTTGAAGAGAACTGTCCTCTCTCTCTCTCCAGTCATGAAGGCAAGTCCTGACACCGATGACAATAATATATGCAATAACAATAATAACAAAACGAATAAATACACTACTACTACTTCTACTACAACTAATAATAATACTAATGATCTAATATTAATAGGTAATATAAACAATAATGACAATAATAAACACACCCGGGCGCACCAGTGGCCCTGATACATGGCGCATACCATGTATCAGGGCTTAGTCTCGATCACAGCGACTGGGGTTCGAATCCAACCTCAGGTCCATTGCTGCATGTCATCCCCTCTCTCCCCTGCCTTTCCTGTCTATCTCCACTGTGACCATCAAATAAAGCAGAAAATGCCAAAAAATAAATAAATAAATAAACACACTCATACTTAATAATGTTAAGTCCTGTGCAGTACTGACACATTTTTGTATTAGTACTGCACTGTATTTTTTTCAAAATGAAAAATCAATAGAAATCCCCAAAAGAATCTGCGGGGAGTGAATGACCTTTGGTGAAATTGTGAATGATGTCATTGAGAAAAAAACCTGTCAGTGGCTATGGGAACCTGGATAATACAAGCAGTGGGTGTGTTTCTGGGGACGTGTGCACGTGCACAGAGCTCCCAGAGGCCAGTTGTCACGGCAACAACCGAGGCTGACAGCGAAATTACACTGCCTGCACTGTTAGAAGCTACAGTCGTTTGTCTATGTGCACACACACACATAGGCCTACATACACACACACACACACACACACAGCGCACAGCAGTTAGTCCAACCAGGACAAACATTTAAATTTAATGACTGTTTATTAGCCATAGCCCCACCCCCCCGACAGCGTGGTAATTTCACTCTCGAGGACAGGTGCTAATTTCACAATTCATAGGGTCCACCCAGTGCGTGCAAGAGGAATTCAATCCATGGAGTCGAACAATTAATATTGAAAGTAAAAAAAACAACAAAAAAACAAAAACAAAACATTTTATTTTAATGCCATCTTTAAACGGCCTGAGATCACAATAGAGGTATACAGTGTTCATGAATGTCCATTGGCCAAGGGTGGCTGACAAATTACTCACATGCTTCTGATGTCAGGAGAGGACATACAGGTATAATTCCATAATGAGGTTTGCATTGGGAATCTTGGACACTGAATTTCTAATGTTTTATCCTCGGCCCAGAGCAGTTCTCTATCTATTAGTCATGTAATTATTAGTTTCAGTCTCAGACAGAGCTAAAAAGCCTCATTTGGACCATTCTGTTTTACCTGGTCAATGTGTCATTACCATTACTCCCATGATCCCCTCCCAGTCACTGCTTTCATAGATCCAAAAACATCTTGTGTGAAATTTGAGGGTCAGTGGTGTCAGAGGACAGAGGTGGTGGATTTACGGCAATCGTCAGTGCAAGCTGTGGAGGCTCAGCTTGTGCACAGCTGAGCAGCATCCCTGTCTAACAAGGATAGCGCAGGGAAAGGACAGAATACACACACTAATTCCCATTCACAGCAAAGCACTGAGAGAGATTAGCGATAAGGACTGAAAGACCCCAGCAGCCTCCAGATTCTGCAGCAGAAAGCTAAACTGGGCGCTAATTATGCAATGAGGACGTGTTCTCCGCGTGTGCGTGTGTTTGCATATGCCTATGTATTTGTATGTGTGTCAGTCAACAACTCATTGATTATGTGATTATTGCACATAAAAAGAGAGATAAAAGTGTGCACGAGGCATGCAGACCACACAGAGCAGTGTGTATATAAGAGCTGCAGTGCAGCAGCATGAGCTCATCACTCTTCTCCTCTCCCCCTCCTCCTTCACTAGCCCCCACCGCACCCCCACCCCTCCTCTCGCTCACCATTACATAAGTTAATGCAGCACACACCCTCATTATTTGCTGGGCAGGCGCTGTGAAGAGATGCAAAGGAATATGTCATCAAAAGTAGAATAACACATGGGGCTGCCAAAGAAGCCACAGAAAGAGACAGAGCGTCTGCATTTTCCTCTGAGCTATCACAGCCCCCTACTGATCACAAAGAGCAGAGGTATTTTCATTTATGCTTTAATCATAAACACAACATGTGAGAGATATTATGGACAGATTACCATTTTTCCGATAAAACTGTAGCACATAATGCATTTTTGTCATCAGACGCTGTCACAGTTAACGGCATCACAATAAATGGTAAACACCCTGCACATGAAGACCGTTGTCTCTAGAGTGTGGCGTTCTTGAGCATTACAGTAAACAAACTGTCTTCCTCAGATGATTAGCATTTCAAAGCTGCACAGCTCACCATGAGAAGTGCAGATACTGCAGCGGAGGCAATGTTCCCAAATATACAGTGTCTCCCACAATGTTGCAACCCTGCAGCAACGGGAGGTGAAGAAAGAGAGTGGCAGTTCCGCTTCAAGCCTTTCCCTTATGGCCACATGCTACATTAGCCCATTTGTCATTGTCACAATCAAATTTCCTTTTCAGCCAAGAGCGGCAAAAGAGGGTAACAAAAAAAAATAAATAAATAAAAAAAAGGGAAAATAAATTAACTATTATTGTTTGTAAAACATTAGGGGGAAACCTACCTTCCCTCATAATGCAAATGCCCTTTGGAGGAAAACATATGTAAATTATTCAGTGGTATGGCCACTGACTGCAACTTAAGCATACAGTATATCAGAAGAGGCTTGTGTATAAACAGTAGGGCAGGCATTCTCAAAGTGTGGCCCACAAGAAATTTCTGGTGGCCCACAATGAGCTACAGTGACATGATGTGTTATTGTTGGTCCGGCCTCAATTCAGATTTATACCCACTTACATCACACCACACTTGGCTTTTAAAAATGGTAAAACTGCGCCCCCTGAACTAAGCTGTCATGTTAGGAAGGGCAACCAGGAATCTTGCGAGTTGTGTATGACTTCTGAGACTGATATCGTCATCACTGCAGGTAGATTAGTCGGTTAGCAAGATAGAGGAGCTGATTCCAATCATAAAGTGTACAACAAGTTCACAGGTGAGAAGCGCACAACTAAGCTTGCACAATTTCAAAGAGGCTTAAGTGCCCACCAGTCATTTTTCTCAAATGTGTCAAAAATCTGGTGAAGCTGTAATGCAGGATAGCTACGTGGTAGCTCAACAAGTTGCCAGACAACCAAGGACATGCACCTTTGTCATTAATCACATACCAACATCTAACAAATGGGCAAATAGGATTTTTTTTTGCCTCCAGAAAACACAACATACATTTCTCACTTGATTCACAATTGCCATTACTTTTGCCTCTTAATAAGTCTGGAATAGTCTACTAAAGAAAAGGTTTGTTTTGGAATTATTTTGTGTTTCATTTTTTCATGGGCAGCCCTCAGACATCAAAATGTATAGAGCCCCTGCTTTATATCCAAGTGGAAGCTCAGGTATTCTGAAGATAAACTCAAGCACAAAGATATTAAGCGCTCCAGCTTTTTAGGGGCATTGATCTAAAATTGGACATCTATAATGATGCATCCCAACGGGGAAAGCAACGGTCCATGGAAACAACCAGAGGATGAAGACTGTTGCTGTGTAAACCCATTTTCCGCTGGATAAGCACTTGGATAAGCATGAGTGCAAGTAAATCACAAACACAGGTGAGGGAAAATATGCTGAATCAACTATGACCGCCTACATTTTGGGCCTGGCATCACTCTGTGTGACTGTGGTCAACCTCAGTGGATAAACATTGTAATTACACAAGGAACATTATTATGCATTGCAAACTATTCAGTGACGATTCTGCAGGCCAGTAAAACAGTAGATTTCCGTTACACCTAAATACAACTCTTGAGAACCAGCATAGCGGCATCTTAACATCTCCATCATCCTGACGTTTCTGACCAAAATACAGCTTCTATCCTAGACATGTCTAAGCTTTTCCACCCCAGAGAGTGCTCTTTTTCACTCACCACAGTGGAACTGCGTGTCCGCTTGGCAGGTTGCAGCTTTTCCATTACAAGCAGTTCCTCTAAAGCCCAAAAAAGACTTCACTTGTCATAAACCCAGTGTACCAAGGAAAGGGACCAACAAACGGGCTGGTCCTTCCTTAAATCGAAATCCATGTGCATTAGGTTATATCACCATTGGTGTCAGGTCCAGTTCAAGCCAATTCCAATGCCAGGCTAATGTCCCCAGTGTCAGGTCCTGCCGGAGTCAACTGTTTATCATGAAGCGAGGCAGGACTGTGCGATTCAGGGCTGCTCTGAGCACCACCTCAGCAGATAAACACTGTAACAAACCCAGGGAAGTGTTTGACACCCCAGTTCATTCAGATGAGACTCTACAGAGCTTCTCCTGTACTCCGCTCCATACATATCCACTATGGGATGAGCAGCGTAGATGTGGGGGCACCAGTGACAAGCTCCAGATGCACACACGTTAAATAAGTAATGCTGTCTCTGCTGCGTTCGGCTGCACTCTCTGACACAGAACCAGACTCAGATCAGATGTACTTTGGTTTCCATGGTGTTGCCACTGCAGCTGGTGTCTTGGATATGCAAAGTCTGATGTCAACAGACAACACATTCATGGCTTCCTGACTTTAATCCCTCAAACCTTTAACAGAGTCTAAAGCTAGCCAATATTTTCTTAAAGATAAAGTCATTCGGGATATTTGCAGAAGTTTCACCATTATTGCTCAACAGCCACAGCTCTTTGGAGACAAAGGTTAGAGAAGAGTACAGTTTAGAGAAAGCAAAAGGGACAAATGACGAAATGAACGCTTCTGCGAGGCCCATGTGTTTAGAGAGGTCAGCGCTCTGTGTGGTGCACCAGCAAGAAGATGAAACAAGATAACATTTGAATTTCACTGCAGGCTACATGCTGATAATCACATCACAGGTCGAACATAGCACAGAAAAGCGCAACAGAAGTGATAAAATTAACAAGCAAATTACTCGGATAATCCCATCACTAGAAACTCAAAATAATATACAGAGAAGGGATGAAGAAAAGCTTTTCTACACAGTACAGATAATGGTTATCTATGTCTGTGTGCTGGCCTGGGTACATCTGCATTCATTCAGGAACAGATTTCCTGTGTCAGAGGACATTCTCTCCCACTGTACTCTATGGCATGAAAAAGATAAGCAATAATGAGATGGAATGTAAGAATGACCAGATTATAATGCATAACTTAGTTTTCACAGAGATGTCTTTGAAAAAGGTAGGCTGTTCTGAAAGACCTTGAAAACTTCTCTACTGCTGTCTGCCTTTTTTTAAAACTTGTGTGCCAATGATAATATATTTCCATGGTTTTGGATAGGAAACCACCAAGATTGAGCATATAGATAGGAATGTTATTTGATCAGTCGGACTTCAGAAATATCTACGCAGACTGCAGCCTGCGGTTGGTCCGAAAAACAACCAGCACTTATAGTCCACTGCCATCCACACTTGCCGTGCCAGATGGTCTCCTACCTTATAGTTCGGCTGGAAATGCAGTACTTCCACATCACATTCCACACGGCAGTGACATCACTGGAGACAGCAGACGTGCCCGAAAAAAATGTGCATGGCACAGAGAGGAAGTTTCAAAATGTCCCAAAAAACACTAAACTGTAGCAACTCCCCTATTACTGCCAGAAGAAGTACAGTCTGTGCTCACTCCCTTCTAGACCACAAATTACACCCCACATCCTTCACTTTCCATAGAAAAACCCACAGAAAAATTCATTCTTTTGCTGCTAAAGTTACTTTGTCTGTGTCTTTTAGAAGTTCTCCCTGCCCTAGTTTATGTCGGGCTCACAGAGTTTCTGGTCTAGCAAGCTGCCCGATGACCAAGTAAGGTAAAGGCCTTGTATGTATAGCAAAGGAAAATCATCCCTCTTCTTAACAAAGGCTCTCCACCCACACTGAACCACACACCAATCCTCCCTTTCTTCTCCGCAGACACCCCTTCTTTTTTGTTCCTTCCAATGCAATCTTTCACTCATCTGGCAACGATGTGCTCCCCAATGGTGATGGGCAGGGCCTAAATGTGCCGTGTGTAATGTGTGTATGTGTATACGAGAAAGTTGAGGGTGTGTATGTGCGAGAGAGAGCTAGAAAATGATAGATAGATGGAGAGAGAAAGCAACTGAAAGTATTAGTGTGTGGCATGTGCGTGTGTGTGTGTGCACGCGCACGGGCACATATGGTAATGCTCGGGCTCAAGTCCAAGAATCACACTGCTCTCAATGGGAAGGCCACGCAGGAGGGAGGGTGAACCCCAGTTCAGCAGCTGGGAGAGGCTGTTTTGAGTTACTACACTGGCCTTGCTTTAACAACATGGCCTCAGTCCTGGAATAAAATCTGACTACAGTATGTTACCCTAAAGGCCCAAGCAGTGTAATGAGTTACACCCAATGACTGCCATATTCCGGTGACTCTGAGGAATTAGGAGTATAATGAGCTCTTTTGATTGCGCAGCCCAAGCAGAAATGCTTTATAGCGTTCATAATGGAAAAATAAATTCACAAACCCAGTTAAATAATTCCAGAGGACCATGAAGTCACTGATTAAGATGAGTAGCAATAAGAAAAAGACTGAGTAAATAATTTATGTGTAGATGAAGAAACCCTCATATTCCTATGATAAGAGATGTTGAATATCAGGAAAAATCTGAAAAGAGGATTAGCGTTATATTATAGCTGTCTGGTAGTGAGGTTACATGTACAGCTGGGGGGAGGACTACAGGAAGCTTAAGCGAACTGGAAGCACTGGTTGTAGCTATGATGCTATTTACATGGACATACTGTATCCTCACCTTCAAAGTATTACTGTTTTGACAGCTTATAATGCTTACGACTGTGTGTGTACTTGTGGTTGCTTGTGTGTGAATGCGTTGGAGGCGACGTGGCTCAGGAGGTACAGTGGTCATCTGGGTTCTTGGTTCGATTCCCCCGCTCCTCCAAGAGAGAGCGCGTCGAAGTGTCCTTGAGCAACACACTGAACTCCTCAGCTCCATCGTCAGCTCCAACATCCTGAACTCCTCTGCTATCAGCGTGTGAGCGTGTGTGTGTGAACGTGAGGCGGGCATTGTAAAGCACCTTCAGCAGACTAGAAACATACTATAGAAAGGTAGTCTATTTACCATTTACCATTAGCACGCTAATAGGTAACAGGAGGCAAGTGCCACTGAGTTTCCCAGACTCTTCGTAAGCGGCTCATTTCTGATTCAGACATCAAACCTTTACATGATGGGATATGCATGAAACAAATCTCATATAAGAGGAGCAACTAGATCTCTGTGGTGTAACAGGAAGAAACTGGAACCCACATATTGTAGCTATAACTGAGGACTCTTGTCTTGCAATTGCAAAACCAAGGACCTTAATTATACCATCAAAATTACAATATAAGGAACAATTTTGAGGACCTATTGTTCTCTGACACTCAAATTGCAACTTCAAGGTCCATGACAGGCTACAGAACATCAGACACACATTAAAAGATGGATAAAACACCCGAAAACCATACAAACATTAAAATCATCATTCCGCTCTGTTTTTCCTCTTAACTTGAACAGATAATGGTTGTTGCGTGTGATGCACCACACATTAAGGAGCTGGAGTGTATGTCATGGACTGTGAAGCGTCAGATATCAGTGTCGTGACAAGCAGTAAAAACACATGCGAGGATTTTTATGGTCTCTAAACAACAGCAGGGGGATGGGGGTGTAAATTAGACCGACTGTGAGAAAAGAGTGTGCAGGGATGCACCTTTTTCACATACCTGCCAACTGTCACACCATGGAGGCAAAACACTGAAAAAAAATAGGTCTGTGGGTAAAACCTACTATATAAACTAGGCTGCATTAAAGGAAAATGAAACCACGCTCTTGCAGCCATTATAGGAAGACTGTTCATTCCATGATTTGTTGCTGTGATTTCCAATCTGTAGCGTCATCAAATGACATTAAATCACAACTGATGACATGATGGGCATGTTGTGGTGAAAGACGAACAAATCCCAAAACACATTACAGACTCATAAAAAGCGATTCCTTTGCCAAGCCTCATATGAGCTGTAAAGCTTGAGTGAATAATCAAGTATAGATTATGTACTAGGTGAAAGGTGAACAGGAAGAGGTCCCAGTGGGACAGAACTGAATGAATTCAGGCAGAGCCAGCTCATCTCATTCTATTCACCCAGTGTCAGCTCTAAGCAGAAAACAGACACTAACAAAATCATTCTAAGTGCCAAGTTATTTAACCAAGAGCTTTTAGAAAATAACACCCCTAACCTGGTTCGCTCTGGGAAATCGATAGTAGTCCAGCCAGCTCACACACCCGTGAGTAAATGTGTCTCACAGTCAGCCGGTGTGTCAGCGTTACACCTGAGCAGAGCTTAGGGCGTCCTACCCATCTTTTCCCTAGCAATCAGCCACTCTTGATGATCTAATTCTAGTCTCTGTTTTAAAACATATCAATTTGCCTAATGTTGGAAGCATTCCAACGCAGCAGGGAAGCCCAGCAAGCTGAAGGCACTCCACGGTGATGACGACTTGTTCAAAACGCGCTGGTGGGGAAAAAAAAAGGTTAGGAAATATCTACACCATTCTCGACATACCTCTTGTAAAAGTTGTTGTGCGGGTGCAAACACAGCACGTGCCAGTAATCCAAGCAGAAGGCTTTGAACTTCCACATCCTCAGCTCAAACACTTTTCACTTTTCAAACAGAGAATCAACTGGAGGAAGAAGCAGTGGGACTCAGAGCTGGAAGGTCCATTGAGAGAGGTACAAAATCCTGCTGGCATGTTCGAATATCAAAGGGCACCACGGCACCTACAGGCACAGTATCCTGCTCTGTTATTCAGCCATCCCTGGCACGGCTCTCGCCTCCTCTGGAACCCCTGCCTCGTCTCTGAGTGGGTCAGCAGCTCAGCACTGGATGGCAGCCTGAGTGGTTCTATCCCGCCCAGAACAACCACATCACTCCTGGAAGTGTCTCAATAATCCCCAACCCAGAGAGCCAGGCCCATCTGGAGCTGGCTAGTGACCCTCTAGGACCGATTTAGACAGCGCAAGTTGTTAGGATCAACCTCCCAAAATAACCTGTATGCTCGTAGGCTGCCTCAGCTCTGTTCAGCTCCTATCCAGGTCAGTCTGTCTGTCCTCTGTGCCCGTCCCTCCACACAGTGCGTCAGCCTGGGATCCTCAGAGACATCATGGCTACGGCTGAAGCTCTGTGCTGCTCCAACAGGCACAGGTACTGGAATGTGTAGGAGTGCGGAGGCGTAGAGGATTCCTCCAAAACTCGCTCATCCCTTTTCGAGCATGCACACTCTCAGTAGGGATCATCAATGGCCTCCTCTTTTGTCTCCTCCTCTGCTGCAAGAAGAAACTTTCCAATGAGGCGAGAGACCGGGTCTTCTCTCTCATTCTCAGTGTTGCTCTCCTTCAGCCTAGCACCGTCCTTCTCCTCCTCTGCTCCTTCCTCCAGAGGGAGTCTGAACCCTCTCTCCTCCTATCTCTGTCCCCTTCTCATGATTCTCTCTCTCTCTCACACACACACATACACATCCTCTCTCTTTCTCTCTCTCAGTCTCTCTCTCTTACAGCTGCTGCCATCCACACAGGACCTCCCAGAAAATGTGCCGATTCTGGTTGCTGGGCAACACTACGGTACTACTGAAGCTTCAAATGGAAGCCTTGCAGAAAAGCCTGTGATTGGTCAGCTGCTCAGTGGGGAGGGGCCACTGCACTGTTGTATGACCACATGAGTTTACACACACGCTGTGTTCAGAATAAATAGCAGCTTTAAGCATTCTGGTGTATGGTTAATATCTCGTAAAATCCTCTCAGAAAGGACATGCTGCATATTTGACTCATAGAAAGTCAAGGTCAAGGAGGCGTTAGAGAGAATACAATAGCAAATGGATTGCATGAGCAAATGCCTACTTCTTGTCAATTACAGGCTGATTCATGAAGTAATTGAAACTCTGAGATATGAATGGTGCACTGGCAAACGTATGCAGAAAAGAGTTGAAATTGAATTTATATTCATGAGAAGCCCGGGGTTGAAAAACCTGGATCAAACAGGTCGGTGTCATCATTACCAGTGTGTTCAGATGTACTGCAGTGCAAATGTGACTGTAACACTTAACGCACACATTGCTGTCTTATTTCCCCACTAAGGGGGGTTTGCACTTGAGCACAAGCACAGCGCTGTTCTCTGTCTGTGTCCGATATGCAGCGCAAGACTGCAGTGCCACCCAGTCCCAGCAGTCATGGGAAAGGGGTGTGGAAGGGCCTCTCATCAATATTCAGCCACCATCAGCGTCCAAACACACAAACACTGGCAAAAAAATGCATATTCACACAGGAAAAAAGACACAGAAATGCCAGCAAACACAAATATACAAAGATACACAAATTATGCATGCAAAAATCACACATAAACACACTAATTGGATAGTGAGATCTGTGTCTTCTCACAAGTGATCTCAACATGACGCCTTAAACATGCCCCCCGGCACAATACGGGCTTCCTCTCCCTCTATAGCCAACATATAGAAACCAAAGCAACACAAAGAGATGCAGGCTACACTGAGAGCCTCTGTGAACAGCAGAGACAACGAGGAATTAATTAATCTACATACCATTCATCAGTCTTTTGACACAATTCAGGCGGCCTGATTTAAACACATCTCACGGAAATGACTACACACTGACAGAGCCTTTGTCTGTGCTATTCATCTCAATTTGTCTTGATGAAAAATGGCTTCCCCGCACGTTAACATTTCACACTCTCAGCACTCAACAAGTGCACCTCTGAAAGTCAGAAAATGTCAGTTGGAAAGTAAAGAGTGCAGATTACATTCAGAAGAAAGTCTAATAACGGGGTACAATGCAAAGGTACAATGGTCGGCGAGTGCTTTGGGCTCACGACTTTTTTTTTTTTTCCTCACTATTTTCAACTGTACACAATGCTCATTGTTCGTCGTGATGATTCAGTCATGTGGGTCATACCAGATGGAGAACCCTTTTAATTCCCTCTATCTAATTGATGTGAAGTTGCCTACAGTGGTGAGTGTGGGTGGAACCCCCACCGTTCCTGTGAGCGGAGCATACTGGAGTCTGTCAAAGGGAAGGAAGAGCAATTATTGCAGTACTAACTGGCATAAAACACAGATGGCTCTGATTCAAACAAAAAAAATAACAGGCCATTATTTGTTTTTATGGGATAAAGAGCCAAGTGAATGTAAACATACAAACACTTGAGGATCTTACTTAGTGACAACAGGCAGACAGTGCAACAAGGCATACATTTTCATGTCCGTTAGTGTGAACTGCAAGTTGTGTGACTGCTATAACTGTATATTGCAGACCGTTTGCTAAATGGCCACTGTGTCCATCTAAAACAACGCCGCAGTCTTTTATTTATGTTGCCAGCTGTGAGTTTAAGTGTGGTGGGCCGCAGTATTTGTCAGTGTGTGACAGAGGTGAGGCAGTGAACGTAACTCACATACACACTTGATGAGGTTCCCCCTTCGTTGGCGGACGTAGCACTCTAAGCCCCCTCAAACCAATCTCAGTGTTACTGCAAAGGTCAAAGTCAAGGTCATTTGCCCAGTGGGTGCTATACTGTCAACAATGGTGCAGGTTTGTGTGCATATGTAAAGTGCAACAGGGATATGGAAATATGACAGGTATTTTCCTTGACTAACATCCCCATTGTGCTGTGGGCGGATCAATGCGAATCCACAATGTTTTACAGATCGAAAGTCTCTAGTGCACAGGCAGTCATCAATTTGAATAAATGAGCTCATCCAGTGAGCCCATCGACAAGCTCTTATTGTCTGACTGCTCCTCCTGGTGTAGCAGAGTGCACTGATATGAGCTGATACTGAGCATTACAGCGAGGAGGCTCACCTCTCTTTGCGACTAACCCAGTCAATCACTGATAAGCTGCTGCAAGGATTTCATCATGGCCCTCTCTAAAGGGAAGATGTGAAAACAAAAAGCACATCAACAGAAAGCGGCCCACTGCATAAAATCCTCTGGTCGATAGCGGGTGAGGAGAGGTAAAGCGAGGGGATGGGGGAGGAGAGCTGGATATAAAGTGGAGAACAAGAACTCCAGTGATTCACAGGAGAAACAATGGAGGGCTGAGAGGATGGAGCAGGGGTGGGTGAAAGGATCGTGGAGTGATGGAAAGGCAAAGAGACAGCGGAGAAGATGAATGCTGAGGGAGAACGGTGATAGAGAGGTGAAGGAAACAGCCAGAGATCAGACAGGGGAGGCTAGCTTTAGGTAAAAAAAGAAGCAAAGTAAGAGCACATTTGTCTTAAAAATCCTGGCATTCATCCTAATGAGATTAAATTTACTACACCAGAAAATCAGGGCAGGAATGTCTGTCTGTGTGAATAACAGCCTGTCTGAGAGGAAGTCGAAGAGCAGCTCGCCCCCTGGTGGCAGATTGGAGTAGCTTCACTGCTCTCAGAGTTTGACATCAGACTTGCTGATGTGATCAGAGCGGAGAAGGCAACCTGGACAACCATGCTGATTCATTCACACATCAACACAAAACATCATAAAAATCATATTTATTAATCATTTACACCTGCATTAGGGAAGCATTGCATGAAGGGCATTCCAGAAAGGGCATAAATACCATAAACACCAGATATTGTTTGTTGGATAATTAAAATTCTTGAGAAAAACATGCATTTTTAGATTATTTAACATTGCTTAATATTTCTAAATTACAACTGCAGTTTCAAATGATTTACACTATTGCTTAATGTCTGTCCTTAAATCCTCGCATATTTGCCTCACTGACGTGTCAGACAATTACACTTCTTATTCTATATTATCTTGATTTGGATAAGAAGAAAAAAGCGGCTTTGTGTAAAGATGATTACAAGGACACAAGTAGCAGGAAGATACCGTTAGAAGGAGGACGCACACAAGCTGCAGAGTGTCTCACTAGCATGTAGGTTTACAGTAAAGGGCAGATAATATCATTTAATATCATATTTTACAGAAGAGCTGTGGGGAGATACTCTCACATGAAGGTTACAGTACAGTTTGCATGGGCACAAGCTCTCGCATCACACAAGGTTTGTACAGTACAGCTGTTTAGCCCCCAGCCTGAGAGCAACCATGCAGAAGAAAGGTGGTGGAAAAGAAAGAAGAAAGCACAGCACAAAAAAAAAAAAAAATGAGGGTGGGGGACAGAATAAGGAAGAGGAGATAGAGAGAAAGAGAGAGGGGAAAAAAGAGAAGGAGGAGGGGGGGGGCTTCTTAAGGAGAGCAGATTCACTCCTCCAGCTTTGGCTTTATATTAAAGCAGAGAGCAGGCAGACAGACAAACAGAGACGAAGAAAAAGAGAACAAAAGAAAGGAAAAAAATCCTCTGCGGCTGGGTGGAGGTGGATCCCATAGTCTTCGGTCTCTGCCAGCTATCTTGAAGGCCTTTCATATCCTGAGGCCGGGCAACAGAACTGATGGAGAACACTGTCTTCCCTGTCAAAGAGGGTACACTTAGACGTGGGACCACCAGCACAGCACACATGTCCAACACAGCAGGCTACATCTGTCAAAGCTACAGCATTCTGAGCCCTAAAGTTCACAAGAAAGCAGCACTACATCTTCAGTCTTTAAAAGGGCTCATTTATTTCTTCTGGTTTGTGTGGTGGTGTTTTTTTTTGTTTTGTTTTGTTTTTTTTGGTGGTGTTGTTCCGTGATATGTGTGTTGGCGTGTAGCTGAGACAATGTTAACCCACCGCTATGATTCACCATTTTAAATCGTTTATAGGATTAGCTTGTATTGAATGAAGTAAGCACGTAACAGTACGCACGGAAATTCCAGAGTCATGAAAGCGAAACAAATGTATCGAAAGAGGATACAAGCATGAGTCAGCCAAGGAGCAGCCAAGCGGCGTGCAAACTGAGGCTTGTTTCACTCATGAAACAGTCAATAGAAAATCATGGATGGAGGTAAAACGCTTCAGACCCCTACACACGATACATGCTCAGTGGCATCTCGGCGTGGCTGCTATTATGTAACGGTGTTGCTCATAAACATATATCCTCAAAACTGTTTTTATTTTTGCCAGAGGAACAAAATGTTCTGAAGACATCCTTTTCTGTGGCACCCAATCCCCTCTGTGCTCTATCTCCTAGTCCCTCATGCTGCTGCTGCCAATGGCAGAGGCTTATTATGGGCTGTTTCGAGCTGAGGATGCATAAACAGTAGCTGCACCCCTGAGGAAACTACAACTCAGTGAGATGTGCCCCTGAGAGCACGGCAGCTCCCAGTGGTCTTCATCATCCTTACACATGGTTCACACTGCTCCAGCTGCAGCTTCCTCCATCGCAACCCAAGCCTCTGTAAGCCCAGTGCCAGCCTGTAAATGTCCAGCTGCTGAAGTTTTAGCGGGCAAATGCCAGCCATCGTGCCAGCTGAGCTCAGCTTGAGCCAAGCGCTGTGCTGCTCTGGCGAAAGCTAACACGTTAGTATTGGTGGAGGCAAAAACATTCCGGCGGTCTACCTGACTAATCTAGCGCTGGCGCTCTAATGCACCTGTGCTGTCAAAATACCTCAGTCTTGCCCCTGTTCCATCTCATTCTGCTGCATTTTGTCCTGTTCCATTCCCATGTGCTGCGTTATGCTCCGTTGTGTTCTGCTGCATTCCGTTCTGCTCTGTTCTGTCCCATTATGCTCTATCCTGCTATGTTCTGTTCCGTTCCATTCTGCCGTGTTCTGTTTCGTTGTGTTTTGCTATATTTTGCTCTGCTCTGTTCCACTGCATTCTGCTCTATTCCACCCGGTTCTCTTCCATTGCACACAGACACATTCTGCCCCGTTCTGTCTCAATCTGTTATGTTCTATTCCACTGTGTTCTGTTCTGTCCTCGTCTCTTCTGTTCTGTTCCATTGTGTCCCATTTCCGTTCTGCTCGGTGTTCTGTCAGCAGAATGAAAAGTGGCAGAGGAAACTTTGGGGTGTCAATGTCTTGCTTCCTGTCAGAACCATTAGGGAGTGATCAAAATGCTGATCGATAAACGCTACATGGCCTCTGGCATAATGACTGAACTAATAATCACAGCGCTTCACGTACTGTAATCATGCCCTCTTTACTGACTGCAGTGGACAGTGTGCCGTGGCTATCGGCTAAGGGAGAGTGACAAGTTATCGGGATGACAGGCCTGCACATACATACAGCATGTACTTCTGCTTTGGCTAGTGTGCCGTGACTCATTTGCAGTTCCGAAGCAGCGTGCCCCCATCCACTGATGATATGTGAAGCGACAGCATGTTCTGTGCCAGTCCATGCGCTGGCAGTGTAATGTACAGTATGCACTTGCCATCTTATGCAATAGCGGCATGCATCCTACAGCTCTAGTCTATGGGCTTATCCAGAGCTATGCTGGCAGTTTTTTTCTGTGTGCTCTCCAAGTCTGCGGACCCAGCACACTACGCTGTCATAGGCTAAGGCTGTAAGTGGAGGAATGTGCTGTCAGTGCCTCACAGCTCTAGTGACGCACTCTCTTTTTCATCAGCACTGGCGTCACTTAAGCAGGGGCATCGCAATAAGAATCTACCAGCCAGTAATGGAAAATAGGCACCCCTGCTTCAATAGCTTTAGAGCCCAAATGCCTTCTGAGGATGCATGACATTATCTCCCTGAAGGGTAAACTCCATGAATGTTTATTAGCCACATTGTCCATTCAATGCTTTACACTCTGTTGATTACAGGAAAGCAATTATGGATCCCAGCACATAATCCATGCAGAAAAAAAATCACACCCCCTGAATGGTAAGGCCATAGACAAGGAGTATAAAAAGAAAAAAAAAACATGCACATTCCAACCCTCATACATATCTTTCATGATCTGGAATTACAGAAATGAGCTTATGATTTAGAGAGCTGTTGTACCATGTTTGTGCACGAGCCAGGTTAACAGCGTGACAGAGAAGCTCTAGCTTCTGTCAGTGAGTCTAGCTGTGCGCAGGTGAATGGGCAAGACCAGGCACCTCTTACCTGCACTCTGACAAAGGAGCAGGCACTGCTAGCTGGGTACTGAACAACGGGGCTGGGCAGCAATACTGGTGCAAAGTATCTACAGACCTACGACACAAGGAAAAACACACAGTCAAAAACCCCTCAGACAACTCAGGGACTGTGGATTCAGCTAACATCTACAGTGCCATTATACTGCAATGAGTTGTTGTCCTTCACAATATTCAGTACAATTAAAACTGCTGCTCTTGCACCAAATGTCAGTATTTTTTTTTTGTTTTTTGGGGGGGGTAAGTAAACACATTTCTCCCTGGTGTGTGGTCCAGCTGTACATTTCTCTGCACCAGTAAAGTGTGACAAACTCTGACAACCAATTACCTAAATATGCTGTCAAATTGCAGTGCAGTGACAGATATGGGTTGATTATTTGTTTGAAATATACGAGGTGCTCTGGCTCTGGCTTTCCCTGCATGCAGAGTGTACACTTTCACTGCAACACATGACATACAAGTTTCCGCTGTGCCGAACTGAACAAAACACTTCTCTCATAGCAAGTCTTATTTTAGAGTACTCAAGCCAGGGCTGCCTCTGCGTCCCTTCAGGCCAACGTAGTAAAGTGTAGTATCCTCGATCGCCAGTGAACCTCTTGGCTAAACCTGCTGCCAGAGTTAAGGGTGCTGCATTCGAATTCCGGAGGGACCGAGGCCTGCCAGCGGTGATGAAATGACATTTACGACCGAGCAGGCTCCTCCTGCTCCAGCTCCTCATTAAAGGTGTATTGGCCAGACACTCCAAGCCTCAGTCCGCTTGAGGGACAGTCAAGCCAACACATTAGTGTCAATCTGCTGTGCATCTCCTGCACGCCTAAACAATAACAGTGTGCATTTCATAAAGTGATAGATTTGCACTTCCTCTTTCACTCTGAGCTCTGATCCTGGGCCAGGTCACGTGACTGTCTACTGGTTTTTGGACTGAGGCTGCAAGGAAACAAGGAAGGCAGGGGGCTGTTAGCAAATGTGAGCGAACAGTGAGAAGAACAGACAGTTGGAGATGCTCCACTGATTGTTATGCAACAGCAGCAGGAAAACCATATTCATCCAAGGTGTGATGTTAATATATTTATGGGTTTTACACCACAGGAGCTTCAGAGGAATGCAGTTGACATGCTCAATGTATGTTCTACACACGGACGCATAGGTAGAGCTTTGGGCCAGTGACAGGAGCAGATTGCTTGTGAAGGAATAAAAAAAAAGAATAACCACTGAGCTGACTGATCCCCATGTATGCTATTAGATCATGAATATGACGAGCTAATTCAATTCAATGTTATGCATCCACTGGGAAACACTTGTCTAGAAAATGCAAGTGGTCTTGTACATGGTTTCAGACACATGGCTTCAAAGGAATCAGAGGGTTCACACATCATTTCTGCACACTACACACTAAAATAAAAAAAAAAAAAAGCAAACCAAAGTTAAATACATCTCAGTGGAGGAATAGGCCTCTGAATAGTGGAATGCTTATTCAGCTAAATAAGTGATATGAGCTTACTGTGGGAGGAGGGTGTACACAGAGGCTGATTTTGATATGGTCTCTTTATGTGATAGCAACATCATATTTTGTCATGTTATCACAGAACAGCCTGCATCAGATCACAAGTTTTGGTGCACACACTGGCACCGAACCAAAAATAGAGGCCCCGACACAATCCCAAGGCAGAGAGGGGAAAAAAAGCAAAACAAGCTGCACTGATCTAACTTTGGTGCCTTTTCATCCCAAAAGAAATGACACACGATTTTCTAAAGAGGCACTGAAGGAGAGATGCGAGCATTCCAAACACAGACTGTAAGACTCAAAGAACGCCATACCAAAAATAACAGCCCGGTCCCAGCCGCATTTTCCACAAACGCACACGCACGCTACAAATCCCACACACACACATTGTCCCAACCACACATGCACACGCGCACGCAAAACACACACGTACACCACAGTGCGGGGAGGAACTCATGTGCCCAATAAGAGCTGTCACAGCACCATACAGAAATGACTCATTTTTCCCAGCCATCACAGGCTCTGGAAACACAACTCACATGACTCTGCTGTGATTTTAGTCATAGCAGAAAGCTCAACGAACACAAAACAATATTTACATTTAATGATTCTGTCACACAACACACTGGGTGTTAATTCTTCATGGTGACATTTTAGCGTAAACACATTCACACAAACAAATGTGTCTCTCTAGCCCATCCCCTCCAGGAGACAGAGGGTGTTTACTAAGCGCAAAGGCAGAGTCAGAGAACACGAGAGGACAGAGCAAGGTCCGGATGCCATAGGTGACTCAGCAAAGCCACTGCATTATCCACCGCTATCCAACCGATTGCCATCTCCATCAATGACAGTCAGACGAGTGGCGCCCAGGCAGGCAAGCCCATCTGCCGCCCCAGCAAGTGCTCACACCCAGCCTGCTACTCACATGTCGTAGAGCCGATAACCTATGGCCGAACCCGGTCTGTTGGAGTGGGACCCCGGCTCTCGTGTTCGCCGGGGGTCCGTGCTGCTCACTACGGCACGCCACACGCTGGGCTTGTCCATCCTGTATGCTGGTCAATGGGACTCGACAGTGGGACGGCGTGCGCACACTGGCTCACTCACATTCACTCTCCCTCTCCCTCCCAGTCACAAACACAGGCAGCCAGAAAGCAGTGTGTGTGATGTAACAAGGAGCGCCCAAGCGGCAGGCGGGGGTGTGCGTGTGTGTGTGTTTGTGTCGTAGAGCCCAGGAGCGGAAGGGGCTGCCTGTTTACCACAGAAGATAAGTTTAAAAGCCTGCAGAGTAAGCGCTGGTTCTGTATTGCTGCCGGGGTCAAGGAGGGCTGGCTGCCTCGGCGACTAAAGCAAAGGACACAACCTGCAGAAGGGCTACTAAGTGATTTCATTCCCTCTCATAAACACAGAGAAGCATCAGCATACGCCTCTCTCCACCCTCTTATCTGCTCTTGATAGTACGGTCCTCAGCAGGGCCACATGATTGGCTCCTTGGTCTCCATAGAAACAGGAGGATGTGTCAGAGGTAAGGCTCATTATCATGCCATTTCTCTCTCTCTCTCCCTCTCTCTCTCCCTCCCTCCCCAATTCTCTCCTTCTCACGTGCACCTTCCTACTCTCTCTCTCTCTCCCTTTCGCTCTCTCCCTCTCTCTCTCTCTCTCTCTCTCCCTCTCTCAGAATCAATGTATCTCTCTGTAGTGCCTTTCAAATTAGATGAGGCTTTCCGGTCTAATGAGGGACAGTGCAAATTGCTCATCAGGTAGAGGCGCTAAATAAGGAGGATGGAGGGACTGGACAGATGCCACATGGTTCTGGTTAGCCATATCTGGAGAAAAACATACTCAGCAATGAGAGACTGAGATAATGGAAGTAGGTGGAAACTCCATAATTAGTGGGAAGACAGGTGATTTGGTTAAATGGGTGTCAGGGATGGAGTCTCTCACAAAATGGACAAGTTTTGTTCTACAGTCCAGTTCACACAGTGGGAGAGTGTGTAAAATGAAAACTGCAAGGCTTGCACAGCCGTTGCATCATTGTAGAACTGATACAGAAAGCATATAAGAAACATGAAATATTAAAGGGTAATAAAGCAATATCACTGAAGATTCTCTCTCAATTCGGGGGGGAAAGGAAGCGTTGGGCAAGTCGCCAATCACAGGGAATCATGAGACATCAAAGTGAACACAAACTGTGGACGGTGTTTGCCAAGGTGCATCTTGACACCCTGTCCTGTTAGCAGATTCCACTGTGAGAGAGAGTGTGTCTGTGAGGATATGGATGTTCCTGTTGTTGACACCTATCACCTGGTAACGGCATCCCGAGTGGGACAGCAGGCAGGCACGTGTCTTCAATGCCCCCACCCCCGCCCCTCCTAACTGCACCAGGCTAGAGACAGAGACCCTGGGCTTGATGGCTCACAATCTCCTGGGGAGGATTCCTTTCATCCTGGGCAGACTCTATGGCACAAAGTACTGACAACGTGTTGAAAGTGAAAGCCAAGGTGACCGGGACTGCTAGACTTCTGCCTTCTGTTTAATGAACTGGTGCAGCGTGCTGATTGTAGATGTGCGTCCTCTGATTGCAATTACACCAGGCTACACACCATCTAATTGTCAAGCACATGTCGCCTCAAGCTCTGACATGTGTACGCCTTTGTGTTTTCACACTTATGTGTGCACCTGTGCGTGTGTGTGGACAGGAAACCCTGAAGCATGATTTTAAAATCATCAATCCTGTTTAAGACTTTACTGTAAACCACCTAGAGCGGAAAGACAGCTGAGAAGCACAGCAATGCCTTAACACTTGAGTTCCAGTGAAGACCAAGAGCACTACAACCAAAGCTCTGGACCCATTCGACTGCATGGAGGTGGACTGTAGTTGGGCTGAGAATTTGGTAAGCCACATTATAATAGAGTGTATTAGAGTAATGCTGCTGACCGATACATACTCCTTGTAAGCAGCAGTGTCCTCCCCAGCAGTGATGAAAGACGGTGATTGGAGGTGGAGTTGGGTGCTCTGAGTGGGGTGAGGGTGAGATCCATTTCTTACCCCACTGAGCATTCCAGCAAGCAAAAGGCAGGGTGTTAGTAGTCAGGGCACATGCAAAGACAGAGGAGCAGAGCAGTGAGCAAGACGCCCTGTCAAATTGACAAATATCCTCACATTCATGGCTCTGGCAATACGATTTTCAACACAGCGACACGGGCCCTTGATGCCTCACATGTGAACCTGCACACACACACAGGCACAGCAAAGAAAAGAGCACAAAGAAAAACGAGTACTAATATAATTCACTTTTACAATGCCATTTCTCCACCAACACACATCGGTTCACGTTGCTGCGCATCCTTTCAGACGTCCAAACGCTGACCACCCCGGCCTTCCTGTGCCAACCTCCCAACTCTCTGCTGTCACCATATGGCCCCTCTTGATCCAGCTGGCCCTGCTGTACGATGGTGGTCATTAGACCACAGGAGAAGGAATCTGTGAAGGGTTGTGTGCACAAGGCTCGCCAGCCCCGCCGCGCGCACACAACACACACATACACACATGCAAAGGCACACATGAGCACACACTCTCGAAGAAGTGTTGGCTTTAACTGTCACAGGAAGTGCATACTGATGAGCTCCAGCCTAATTATCTCATGCCTGCCCCCTTGCAGAAGCAGCCAGCTACAGAGCTTTCTCAGTGAACATGCAAGTGTCAGGAAATCAGTCCTGGAGCAGAGCTGGA
>OMLB01020737.1:21815-44328 GCA_900302555.1 Myripristis jacobus
ACACCACCACCCCCCCCCCCCCCTCCAAAAAAAAAAAAAAAAAATCTTAAACTGCATTGAAAACAAGTGGAATTATTACTGGCAGTTTATTTGCACGTTTTGAGAAAAATAGGATTTCAACACTGAATATGAGACTGTTAAGATGGAGATCTTTTTTGCAGTGGAAATGGTAAGTGGAATATCTTGGTTTAATCACAAAACTATTTCCGTAATTAGCAGTGTCCTCTCCCCTTGTGTTTTGGTCAGAGATGGATTTATAAGAAGATGCCAAGAGCTTTAAGGGAGCAGATTGGGATGGAGCAATTCAGGAGCCAACAAATGACCAAGGAGCTCCTGCTTTTAAGTGTGATATATTTCATGCTGCACTTTACTTTCTCCTTCAGAGAGAGAAAAATTGGGTGGACCATAACTCTGACTTTGAAGAAACAAATGTCTCTCTTTACTTCCCAAAAGACAAGTTGGAAAGGCAAGCATTTAAAGAGCTAAGCCCCCTCACACATCCAGTTCAGGAAACGCTGGGCCCTCTGCTCTTCTTCTGCAGTGACTGCACTTTGTCACAGCCTCAGTGCCGTAATAGGCCCTACACATCCACACACACACACACACACACACACACACACACACACACAGACACACGTGCCTCCGCCTTGTCCCTTCCTAGTTCTCCTCCTACAATCTGCTCTCCTCCATCAGAGTGATGTAGGGTCCGGAGAATGGGGAAACACCTTCCAAGGAGAAAACATGCACAAATGCACTCACACACACATGCACATTTTCTTCAGTGAGTGTTGATGGGAGACAGGACGTACTGCGTCGCATGGGACAATCCGTTGGACAGTACTATCTCTCCAAATTGAAGGTAAGGCATTAATTTCAATTGGTTAGTGTGAGCTTTAAAGTTGGCATGTTTTAGAAAAACATTCTGTTGTGTGTTTTAACTTGAAAAGTAGAGCAACGTATTTATTAAAAGTGTTGTTGCGTGTTAGATTCAGACTGCTTATAATGGGGAGCCTTATGATGATCACTGGAAACACGTGGCTGCCACGCCTTTAATCGTTTAGGTATGCTCTCAGGATTTTCTGCTTTTCTATTACAAACTACCAAATATAGCAGAAAACTATCACATTAATTTTAAGAGTTTTGTTCCCTGCTTTAATCATTCATCAGTCTATAATCAAACATCACAATATCTCCAACTCAGACATTACAATGAAAAACTGTTCTTGCAAAATTTAGAGTGTAAAAATAACTTAGACTGAAGCTGTGTTTGTATTTCTCTAAACATTGCTGGGATCATTGATTTTTTTTTTTTATTTATTTTTGTCTATGCATCCTTAAAAGGAAAGATCACTCAATTCAAGACATCTATGCTACTTCTGTACCCCCCAAACAGTCCTGTCATTATTTTTGAGCATAATTCCTTCCTAGAGCGTGAAACCAGAGGGTCAGGATTTCACTCTGTGATCACTTAATGACGTCTGTGTTGCTTCATTGAGAAGGAGGCACATATTTTGCGGGCACATTTATTGAAAAGAGCTTTCTTTTCTCATGGTGCTCTAAATTCTGCAGCTGAATATGTCCTCATCCCTAGAGGTTCAGATTCATATCTGGAGGTTTGCTGGGGCGACACAGAGTAAGGGGCAGAACAAAGTTTTGTTTTTAGCTACAGCATACATTAAATAGACCTAAATGCAGTGACATAACCCTTTAAACTAGTGGCTTATTACTTTGAGCTGAATGTTTGAATCAGATGTGGAATCTCTTCTTTAGCACGTGCAGTTTGTCTAAATCTAGATAGATTTGTCCCATACATCAACCTTATATATAAACTAAGGGATGGCCTATGTACATCCTCAGCCAGTTTTGCACTTCCTTTCAAACAGCATCGCTTTAGAAATCTCATGATTTATTACCCCACCTGTCACACTGTTTGGCTTCAGATTAGACCCTGGCCCATCAGCCACAGCCCTGTTTTTTTAGGTCCTCTCACTCATATCTTAGCAAAATATCAAAATATGCCAGTGGAGGTTTAGACAGTGATAACTAATAATGCCTTTCAGTGTAGAGGCCAAGGGCAGAGAGGGATACTGTTCATACAAACCAAAGCCAGCAGTCCATTAGAGCAGAATGCTAACAGTCAGCCAGACTCTGGGAAGCCTCAGAACATTGTCAAGGTCCTTGTGGAGACCAGGGGCCAACCAACCAATGGCAGAAAGAAACCCCTAAATCCCCTTTACCGATTGGCTTGGATCAAGCCACTGCTGCACTGACAATAGGTGTGTCCAGCTCAGAGGTGAACTTAGTTCAAAGAAAACAAAGAAAACCATAAATGCATTTTCACTTAACATGAAGATGTATGTTTGGAGGCTTGGCAGAGGCTAATCGCTCACAAGGCCACTGGCAGGGCGGCCTGGTGTGTGTCAGTGCCTCCCTGGTTTATTATGACAAAGTCTCCGTAATGTGAACATTCATTGAACACCCAGCAGCCACAGAGGCCAAGTTAACATTTTTCTTCTCTATAGCTTTGCACAGTTAACATTTACAGTCTATATCCGTGTTTGCTGGTTTGTTTAATTAATCTAAGGCAATCTATGTCTTACCATGCCAACAAAACATCTTCATTTGCACTGAAGGCGAAGAAGTGGGTCCACATCCTGTAGTTCTGGTACAGGGATCAAGCTGTCTGGAAGAGCAAGCGAGGACGGAGGAGTAAAAGAGTGATCAATCACCCAATCTGAGGAGCTTTAACATGGGATGAGCTCCAGACATCGGTGTCTTAGAGGTATCACCTACATCACCCCCTCTCCTATGACTTGTCTCTGTCTAGTACCATGTGTCTGTAGAACCAGAGGCTGCAGTTCCAGGACTGCATTTGTAGGACTGTAGGTGACATGATGGACCGTCTCATTTTGCGCATGACCTTGTCCTTTCTAAGGTTTTGGTGCTTAAACCTAACCTTTCTCTAGCCTTAACCAAGTAGTGTTGGCGCCTAACCCTAACCTAAAGCAAGTAGTTTTGGTGCCTAAATCCAACCTTTCCCTAACCTTAACTAAGCGCTTTTTATGCTTAAACCTGACATTCCCCTAACCAACAGGTTTTTATCCCTATACCTAACCTTTCCCTAACCTTAACCAAGTGGGCTTTTTGCCTAAACCTATGCAATTAGTTGCCGGGTTCTAGGACTGCAGTCCTGAATCTGCAGCTTCCAGAACTGCAGACACATAATATTCGTCTATCATAGCACAAGTAATTTTGAGAATATGTGGAAACTGTATCCAAAGTACCTTTTAAAAGTACACATTTTGTGCATGAGTGATTCCACTGGGAATTAAACATTTAAATTTGGTATTGTTAGTGCCATCCGCTACCTGTTGAACATAGGACCACAAAAAATAGATTTCTGGGACGGTTATCTTCAATAAACCTTTTTTTTCAACTTCTAACTCACTTTTCCTGCCAGTTACCGGCTCTCTGGTTTTGGTTTGACGCAAAGACATATAAAAACGGTTGTTACTGCCTGTCTTCCTTCCAAGAACACCACTTGTCGCGTGTTTACACATTTGCACACTCACATACAGTATGTCACTAAAAGAACTTCCTGTTTATAGCTAGCTGTACCCCAGTGTGTCCTCACTGTGAGCCCTAGTACATCCTGACCACCCAGCTCTGACCTCTGACCCTGGAGGGGGGGCAGCAGGGAGGAAATGCGGTGCCCCACCCTTCTGGCCCTGCTGTCAGGGGTTGTGCTGTATCTGGTGATGGGTGCACTTGTTTTCCGCACCCTGGAGGCCCCCCAGGAGAGCTGGGCATACGACCAGCTGCTTGACACCAAGCGTGCCTTCCTCAACGACCACAACTGTGTCAGCGAGCAGGGCTTCCAGGAGCTTGTTAAGGTATGAAAGGACACACTGATTGAACAGCATCACACACACCTTATGTAAAAAGAGTGAATTCTTATTCTTAATCATACATTTATCAAGTCATCTTTGGGGTTTGTGCCATCGGCAGGCCCAGATGATCCTGTTAAAGGCCCCAGCTGGGTTAAGAATTTAAACAAAATGGACAATTGCTATTGAAGATGATTGAGCTTGTGTGCAAATCTTCAATTAAATTGCAATTTTGTTTTCATGTAACGCCTCCAGGCCATGGTGACTGCAGTGGAGAGAGGCCTGGATGTAAGCAATGGCTCTACTAACTTCACCAGTCGCTGGGATCTGGTCTCTGCCTTCTTCTTCTGTGGCACCATCATCACCACCATTGGTAGGCACAACTCGCCTTCAGAGGACTCTTTGACAAAACCTGCATCTTTCACCACTGTATTTCTCTCTACGGTGAATCCAGATGTTGCATATGTGAAATGCCTTCATGTCTTGTGGGAGAAGGTATGTAAATAAAAAGGGAAATCCACTCCACAAACAAATTATTTCTGCAATATCAAGCAGTTTTACTAAAAGTCCAGTTATGAACATGAATGCTTCTCTTCTCAACCTAGAAGCAACCAAACCAAAACTGTGATACATTACAAATTGAGAGTCCCTGATACAGAGAGGTTTAGAAGCACCTGCTTGATGACATGGACAGACCTTATGGACGAAGCTATAGAGGAATCTTTCTGATTACAGTTTTGTATCTTGTGGTCTCTACTTTAGGTTTTGGGAACCTGTCCCCTCGAACATGGTTCGGCCAGCTGTTCTGCGTGTGTTATGCATTGGTGGGCATCCCCATGTTTGGCATACTGCTCGCGGGGGTTGGCGACCACATGGGCACGATACTGCGGAGAGCCGTGGCCAAAATTGAGACCCTCTTCCTGGTGAGAATGGTCTATCCTGCCCTGCAGCCAAACCTCAGCTGGATTTATACTGTCTGCTCAAATCAGCATTTGTTTCTAACTTGAGCAGGATGTGTAAATCAAAACCCAGTGATTAAGCTGAGTTGAATGTTAGCAATTGTCAGAATTCCTAATTTGAAGAAACCACCTCATTTAATGTTAAAGGTACATGAAACCCAGATAGGAAATTTAGATGTTGCTGCCATCTAGTGGCTGAAATTTTTACCTTGATGAAGTGATGTGCTTCCAATAAATGTATGTGGTTAGAGCGGTGGTGGTTTTGGGCCATTGTACTGATTTGAAGCACATTTTTAAAAATCTGATGCTAAAGCTGCTGCCCATACAAAATCCCCAAAACTAGAAACAGAATAGTAAAAAAAAAGAGTTTCTGCAAACTCACAAAATGAGCATACATAGTATTACCCAGTTAATAATGAGTCAGCACAAAGTGATGAAACAAAGACAAGAGGGGAAAAAAACAAACAAAACCAAGAAATAATAATATTAAAAAAACTGTTTATGCAGGGAGGGTCTGCTGAGCATGCATGACCAGTTTGAGTATTTGAGCAGTTTTCTAATCTTAGGTGCCATTCCCACCCCTAGACAGACAGGATTCATCAGAGCAGCCAATGAACTTGTGCTTTAGATAAATAGACAGATACAAAGCC
Source organism: Myripristis jacobus (assembly GCA_900302555.1). Taxonomy (NCBI): domain Eukaryota; kingdom Metazoa; phylum Chordata; class Actinopteri; order Holocentriformes; family Holocentridae; genus Myripristis; species Myripristis jacobus. The sequence goes on from OMLB01020737.1 coordinate 27,312, forward strand.
TTCATTTTATCAAACCTTAGCATTGACTGACTTTTCATTGCCAGCACAGCATGTGTTCAAAGCCATACAGTATAATTTATTTAAGACTAGAAACCAGGCATTAAATATGGATTCAAGGATACCCTGCTGTTTCTGCTGTTGTCTGCTGTCCCAGTCTGTCCCTATCCCCCTGTCTCTGTCTCCTTGTCTCTCTCTCTCTCCCCTCCCACCCAACCGGTAGAGGTAGATGACCGCCCGCCCTGAGTCTGGTTCTACCTGAGGGTTCTTCCCATTAAAGGGGAGTTTTACCTTGCCACTGTCGCCAAGAGCATGCTTAGGAGGGAATCTGTTGGGTTTCTTGTTTTCTACTATAATTTGTAGAGCGTGGTCTTTACCTGTAAAGCGTCATGAGATAACTTCTGTTGTGATTTGACGCTATATAAATAAAGTCTGATTGATTGATTGATCAAGTAATTATAGGAATTGAGAAGAATGACTCATTGCATGCATTGGTTGATGGTTCTCAGTCAATATATAGAGATAAACACTGACACATTTCATTGAACCAGACTTTTCTGTCCAGTGTTTATCTCAGTTTCATCTCTCTCTTCTCTTCTCTTCTCTTCTCTTCTCTTCTCTTCTCTTCTCTTCTCTTCTCTTCTCTTCTCTTCTCTTCAGTACAATCATTATCAATCATTCTGGCTTTTTTCTACTATCTTGCTCTCTCAGAAACGCAAGGTCAGCCCCACCAGTGTGCGTGTGATCTCAGCGGTTCTCTCCATCCTGATTGGCTGCCTGATCTTCCTCGCTGTACCGACTGTGGTCTTTCGGGAGGTGGAGGAATGGTCTTTTCTCGAGGCTCTCTACTTTGTGGTAATCACTCTCACCACTGTTGGCTTCGGAGACTTTGTACCAGGTGACACAAACAAACTACACAAAATATGTCTTTTTGGTATTTCTGCTGTATTTGACAGTCACAGTAGAGACAGACAGGAAAGGCAGGGGAGAGAGAGTAGATGACATGCAGAAAATGGCCTGAGGTTAGATTTGAACCCAAGATGCTGTGACCAGGTCTCAGCCTTAACAAATGGTATGCACTCTTATCCAGTGAGCTACTGGGGCTCCCCTACACAAAATATGTCTAACTATGTGCTATTTCAAAACAGTTGCCCTAGTGCTTAGTGCATCCAAGCCCCAATGTCTCAAATGTCCCTGCAGAGGTGAATCCCTACCAGCTCCAGAACTGCTGCTCTGTATTTGAGCCTGACCTTGGACCCGTCTGTGGAGGGGAACGTGTGGAAGGAGTGTCCCTTTGAGGATCAATCCAGTTCCACATCACATTAGTTCCACTGTCTCTGTGTCCAGGTGTTGGGCGTGAGGGTGACGTGCTCTTCAAGCCACTGGTGTGGTTATGGATAGTGTTTGGCCTTGCCTACTTTGCCTCCATCCTCACCATGATAAGCAACTGGCTGAGGGTGCTGTCAAAGAGGACCCGCGCTGAGGTGAGAGACATATCGTACTAGACAGTCAGGAATGTGCACCAGGCATGGAGAGAAGAGCACTTAAACTTGATGACTCTCTTGTCCTCTCTTTTAGGCTTCTTATAGCTCGCTCTGTCTCTCTGTCTGTCTCTGTCCCTCTGTCAGATGGAGGAGCTGAGAGCCCACGCTACAGACTGGACTCAGAACATCCAGAACATGTCTATGGATTTCCGCATCCCCAACCCTCTGGAGTTCAACGACCCCTTCCTCCTGCAGCGCCGGCGCTGGAAACGCAGCGAGCGCCGTCGTGTCCGACGCGGAGCCCAGGGCACCCTGGGATACTGGGTTCGTGGGGGATCGGAGAATGGACACCTGCCAAACCGCTGGGCCGGTCTTTCCAGCTCCATGAGTCAGCTGAACGCCCGTTTGTCTCTTGAGAGGGCAGTGGTGCCTGAGCCCCGGCCGAGGGTCAGGGGTTCAGCAGGTGCAACTGTACCAATAATGGGGCCAGGATTGAGAGTTGACCCCAGGTTGGGGATGCAAGGTGAGGGCAGATCGTTCTCCTGTTCCCTGGGCCGCTCGTTTTCCCTCCCGGCGGCCTGCTCTGCCTTGGAGCTGGACTCACCAGACCCAGCCATGCAGGGAGCATCCCGCTCTGTGTCCGAGTCTTCATTTGACTCCAGATCAGACGCCTCGTCCTCCTCCTCTTCCTTTTTGGGGCTCCCTAGTTTTCGACCATGCCAGACAGTTTGTGCCATGGAAGAGGGAGGACCAAGAGCCACAGACACACACACAGACACACAGAAACCGGTAGAGGAGAGTGTGTGCATGGAAGATGATAGTCGCGGACACACGCCTTCACCTGTCTTTCTTCCGCTCTCCTCCTCCTCCTCCTCCTCATCCTCTCCTCCTCCTCCTCCTGACCTGCCACCCCCAGATTCCTCCCCTGTCCTGCCCTCCTCGTCAGGTTGCCAGCTCTTGGATTTCTTTGGGGAGAACCTGGCATACATTGACGAGTCCTCTGACACTCTGAGCGATTGCTTCCAGCCGGCAGCAAGTGAGGAGAAGAGGAGACGGCCGCGCAAGCCCAAGAGGAGGAGCATGAGGAGGCAGCTGCCACATGGGTTAAGCCCCCTGCAGACAAAGAAGAGGCTCAGTAGCGACATGCAGCCACCGTCAAATCCTCCCACACCACCACCTCCACACTCCCCTCTTTGAGACCAATAGAAATGCATCAACCCTCCCCAGACTGGTACACCTCCTGCTGTCCAACAGCCAGTGCACTTTCAGCCAAGGTGAATCTTTTCTTGCAGAGATGTGCAACGTGTAGCCAAAGACAAGAAGTGACAGAGGGAAGTTAATAGTCACATTGAGACTTCACACTAAGTCTACAGGTCTAAGACCGACTTTACACTTCTAACTTGTATCACACCCACATCCCAGCCACTCAACGGTATCACAGAATATTGTGTTGATATTCCAGAATATTTTAAGTCAGCTCCGTTAGCAATTTTTAATTGTGTTATTTCTGGTGACTAATTAAGTATTTGTAAATACAGGGGGTAGATAAAACAGAAGAAACACCTAAGGACATATGAATACCAGGAGCAGGGGCTCCTTTTGCCTTCAAAACAGCTTCACCCCTCTCAGTAAAGCTTGAATTATTTAAGGGTAACAAAGGATGAAAGGATCATATTAATGTTCATTGTTCAAGTCATGTTGATGTGCTTTGGCCTTAGATACAAGCGGTTTATGAATTGCAGGCCAGGTATTTTGTTCTGATGTTCACAGAGCTGTTGAGTCAAATCATTGGTTATCATTTCTGGTGTTTTGTGACTTTTAATTGTCCCTCAGTTGCTGTTGGTGAGTTTGTTTGTGTCCTCAGTGCAGTTTCTCTATGTCAGCCTTGTGTTTTTAGGATTTCTTAGACTTTTCCCCTCACATTAAATATCTGTGCAGGTTTTGAAACTGGTGCACCGACAGTTCAAGCACTGACTATCTCTTCAACTCCCTTAGTTGCCTTTATACTGCTTTAAAAACTCATAAAAATGGTGAGCGTCAGACTTCTTTTAAAGTCACAGTGAAATAGCTTTCTTGATGCATATCCTGTTAAACTACAGTGTTGGGGTGGGACATAATGGAGTCGGTGCTGCCTCCCTTCATCATTCAAAAGTGTAAACCAAAGAGATCAGTCAAGGAGAGAAAGGCAGTTTTATGTGATAGGAGGGTCAGAGGGTCTAAACTATTCAAAAGTCTGTGATGAGGAATTTTTATTCGTGCCTACTGGCCCACAATGTTTTCCAGCAAGAAAAACTTGTGGGATTTTGATTTAAAAATACAAGAACGTAAACAATTCGCATTTTTTGACATTTACATTCAGGGCTATTATGACAAGGACAATCAGCTAACAAGGTGAAAAAGCCATTTTCCATTTCATTATAACTTTAAAGCTGACACATAATGTTAATTAACATTCAACCTAACATGACTCTCCTTGTGATTCAGCTACTTCAAAGTCGGTGTTCTTTTTTCATGTGGTATTTTCTGTTGTCTTGCCCACTGCCAGATTTAGCAGGCAGCTAAAACCGTGCCTGTTGCTCCTGAACCCCCCATCTGGTTCATTCCGGGGGGTGTAAAGTGGCCTGAACCTCCCCTAAGCTCCGACAACGTCCTGCCTGAACCCGGGTAAAGGCGGATGTGGGAGTAAATAGTGAGCTCTCGGTTACTGGAACTCACAACTTAAGAACAGCGATGTAAGATGTTATTATGGCTTTATGCCCTATAACAGGGCCAAAATAAGTAAATGACTAAATCCACACTCAGAGTCAGACTCCATGATATGCTGATCGCTGACAGAGGTCTGGAAAGAGAGGATGTTCACACGACACTCTGCTGGTCTGTGGACCAGGGCCTGAATGATTATGAGTCCAGGTTCATGACCTATGATTTTTTTTTTTTTTTTGCTTGCATTTATTTTGCCTTTCTGTGATCATGAGTGACCCTGGACTCCCTGACATCCGGACAAAAATGTGGCCTTGACCACATAAAGCCTTTCTTTGTTTTATACAATGCTCACCGTCACTGTAACAAGTTTGACTTGGTACACAAAGACACATCTGTCACTGGATGCCATTACCTCTTTGGCCTTGTACTGGTTATATTGCCAGCCAAATAGTGGTAGAAATGTCGCCCTCATCTGTTTAAAAAGGGTACTGCCAGTCCCTCGTGGGTTTGGCCTCCCAGCTATTTTGTCCCAATAGGGCCTCAAGTACAGCTATGGTGTCCAAGTCTGACTGAGAAGAATATGGCTTCAATAATGCTGAGGCCACAGATCGGTATCCTCTGTTTACTCCTGTGTCTCATTACTGCTCTGCTGCTTGTATAACTTTTTATTTTGTGTTTATGGTGTCCTGTTGCCACGAGAGCTGTATTTTAACTTAAGTGCCTGAAAAACAAGGAACAATTTCAATCTGGTCACGTGTGTCCAATCTGAGAATAAAGTCCAAACCTGTAATGTGAGGTATATTTGATGTAAACCATGAGGTGTGTGTGTGTGTGAGTCAGAGAGAGAAAGAGAGAGAGAGAGAGAGAGAGACTGTTTTTCAGCACATGCTTTCCAATCTTTGACAAAGGCGGTCTAAGTTTTACAGTGGGGTATGGGAAGGGCGGGAGTCAATCTGTCAAGTGCTGGAGTCATGAATCACTACACGTATGCTGCTATATGGAGGCTACAAGCCGTGTGTGTGTGTGTGTGGGTGTGCTTTTGATGTCTGGAGGGTCGCCACTGTCTGCACGCTCCCTCTCAAACACACACACACATACACATACAGTTGATGAATTGAACTACGTGTGTGTGCGTGTGTGTGAGCAAGGGTCTATATCCTCTTTGCAGGCTTCCCTCCCAAGGACAGTGGGACACAGTGTGAGACAGAACAAGGCACTTTACCGTGGGATAAGTACAGGTTGGATATAGCAAGGGGTAGTTAAGTGGAAAAGACTAACAGATGCTGGGGCTAGTTTACTCAGGGGGGGAGGGAGCCTCACCACAGCTCCTGCACTAGCACCCCGAAACACACACACACACACACACACACACACACTGAGGCTGCATTTTCACTGTGGCTTCAAAAAAACAATTTTATATGCAATGTCTGGGGAACAGTTTGTGTCTTTTTAAGCTATTTTAACGACTAAAGCAGCGCAGTCAAACTACCTGTCTTCAGCAAAGACACAAGCCTCCGAAACTCTTCCTATTCAACTCAAACTTTATTGTTAGCCAAGTCATTTACAGGAAACAAAAACACACACTGGAAAATACATCCGCATCCACATCTCACTTTCAGCAGGGTCAAACAGAGAACGGGGATTTTTTTTTTTCCTTTTTAAATGTTTTTGTCATACAGATAATTACAATAAAATTCACAATAAAACCCAGGGAATAATTTTGGTGCCATCACGCATGACCTCACCAGTCTCTCACACACACATATACTCATATACACACACGCACCCAGTCACTCTCTGTCTTTCTCTCCCTCGGTCTCTCGCTCACACACACACACACAAACACACACACATAAACCACTGGCATACCAGAGAGCCTATATTTAAAATGAGCCCCGGGGATGTTTTTTTATTTTCAGCGTTTAGACATCCTATCAAAAGTGGTCAATGTGGATACTAGAGAGACAGAGGCAGAGTGTGTGTGTGTGAGTGAGTGTGCGTGCATGCGCGTGCTTGTGTGGATCAGTGTGACTGATGGTAAACATAGGTATGACAAAATATAATCATAGCGTAGAAATAGCATTGAGTCAACAGCTTTTTTACATAAGATAATGAAGGCACATTCAGAAAATGAGCATGAGAGTGTGATTACGGAATCTTTGAGCCAGACCCAAATAGTTACAAATTTGCTAAGGCTGCAAAATACCACCTTCCAAAGCTGCAGCCATTCCAAATACAGCCCTATCATCCCACGTCTCATTTTCAAAGCCGCTCTTTGCTCCCTCTCTCCTCCCACCACAAATCCCTGAATCTCGAGCGAGACAGAGAGAGAAAGAGCGAGGGAGAGAGAGAGAGAGAGAGAGAGAAGATGAGGGGAGCATTTAAATCTAGCATTCCGTGAGTGGTCGGGTCGGTGTCTGGAAATCTTTCACATCCTGTTTACGGCGGGCAGATTTCAGCCCGGGACCGCAGAGAGCTGGCAGGGCCTCTGCTCTGCCTGGACACAGCTCCTCTCTCTCTCTCTCTCTCTCTCTCTCTCTCTATCTGCCTGCCTCCCTGTCCAAAGATCTCAGCCCTCCGTCGGCAAAACCTTTCCACACCGCCTCCCTTTCCATCAACACCTCGAACCTCGGGCAAAACAAGCACATCTCTAACACGCTGCGCTGCCCGCCGCCATGGGAATGCAGCCAAGGCGGAATCAGAATCGCGATAAAAAGGAACCTTTCAATGCAGCAGGCGGACAACATGTGGTTGAATTATACAGAACCCCCTTTAATATCTGCATACAGGTTTAATACAACTATGTCGGTGAATGCCATGTGTACAGTGCCCTGCATCAAACGGAAAATTCCAGAATATGTCAGAGAAAAAATGGTCAGAGATAAAGTTTTCATGCCTGTAAAGGTTGGGATTACAAACCGGGTATCTTACTAATGCAGAGTAAAAAAATAACATCTCCCAAGTCACCTAAGGGTGAACAAACAGGGGAGGTGAGTGAACAAAGGATCCGTCTGTCCTCTCTTTTTCTCTCCTGAGAGAAGTCGTTGTTTGTTGTTTTGGTCCTCTAGTCATCCCTCCTTTTTGCCTCCCTCACCTCTTCTTTCACCTGCGACCTCCTCTCCCCTCAGCGGCACTTGCAGGATTTGACGACCATATTGGAGAGCTGTTCGACGCGCGGCGTGCGGCCGATAAAGTACATGATGGTGAGGGGCTCCAGGTCCTGAGGGACGCAGCAGGGCGAGGCCGACGCCTCAGGGTTCAGCTTGTTGTACAGGGGCAGGATCTGACAGGAAGCAACGGGAAACACAAACAGAGAAGTGTGTAGGATTTAAAAAAAATATCACTGTCAAATCAAGTGTGACTGTTGTCGCTACCAACTGTAGCTCCTATCGAAGTGTTGATACCCGTTATTTCTAAGAGTACATAGCACAGTCTCCCTGCTAGCGTCAGCGATGAGGAATTTATGGTCCTCTCTAGATGGTAACCCTGCTCTCGCTAGTCTCAGTTCGAAATCTCACGAGTTAGGGCTAAGGTTAAGGTTAGATCAGAGCAAAGTGCTACTGAGTGCAAGCACACATGTCCGAGAGTGTGTGTGAGTTTCGTAAATCTAGGGCTACCATCTAGATACAACTGGAATCTACTTGAGTTCCCGTGAGTTCTTTGAAGACAAGGAACTTAATGGTAACAGCGAGCCTCGTATAAAACCGCGCCATTCTGCTTAGTCAGCTAATGCTGGGCTCCTTTTAACTTGGACTTCAGAATTTGTGTCTTGTACATCTCCAAACATTCAGGAACCATTAGTCATTGTATCAAAAAACTATACGCACAAAGAGGAGAACCGACAAACAGAGGCGGTAATCTCAGTAAAGCCTAAGGATGGGAAGGATGAGGTAGAATGTGTTCGTACAGGCCGACCTCGATTCTGAATGTGGATTATCAGAGGTTTACAATGATAAGCACAAGGAGAAAGGAACGTATTCTGCCTAAGCTTTACACACTATGATCAAACGAGTTTTACTGAGGACAGACGAGGCCCTCTTACTTAGTTTAGATGCAGAAAAAGGTTTCTATTCTGTGGAACAAGACAAGTATGGATTTCATAAAACAATTATTAACTGCAATGAGGCAATATATAATAAACCTAAAGCAAGAATTAAGATATATGGCCAAAAGTCAAACTGTGTTGACCCACAGAGATTGCTATTAGTCCCCCCTGCTGTTGTGCTGTTTGCTCACTGGGCAAGGCAGTATGATGGGATTAGGGGTATGACTTTAGGTGTGGTGGACCCGCAGAACTTGAACCGGAGTAGGACAGAGTTTCCTGGTGGGAGCAGCCGCCGTTTTTATGTGAATCGCTGCCACTGCAAAGAATCGCTGCCATTGCACTGGCGTAACTCTCGTATTCCAGTTGATAGCAACTATTAACGTTGATTACTGCCTTTAGCAAGCAGCCACAGCACGTCTCTTCTCAGAGAGTCTGAGACACTTTACGACCATGCTGACGTGCACTGTCGCCATGGCAACTAACCACGTTCGCCATTTTATTCTGCGTCAGCCAAATGACCACGGCAAACAGTCTAATGACCGTTCTAACCAAACAAAAGATAACTTTATATGCAGATGACGTTTTAATTTATTAAAGGGATCCGGTGCGCCCCGAATCGATGGTTTTGTTAGAGAAAGTTGGGACATTTTCAGATTACAAGCACTTTTAAAAAAAAAAAGTTCTGATTTATAATAATGTACCTTCAGAAAAAAAGTCAATTAGTTGTGGAACTGCTTTCTGTATAACTACACAAAGGCTCCTTTCAACGCGTCGTTTAAACATGTGGCTGGTGAAGCTGTTGCGTAGTGTTATGCGAACAAAGTAGTTGCACCAGTTCGAGAGCAAGAGGGCTGGAAAAGAGCGTTGATAATGAATCCAAACAAATGTATGTGGTTGTGCATCCTTCAAAACATGTTTTTCAGCTCTGGTCACCGCTCGAAATTGTGTTGTTTGTTAGGCCAGATCCCATTTCATCTATTTTGGAGAACAACGTTCCTGGTTTAGTGTTTGGTCTCACAGCAGGGAAGGAGCCGATGGGTCAAACTTGGAGCATCTGGCACAAAATACCAAAATACCATCTCTTTATGATCTAGTGGTTAAATTTATCATTTAACAAAACAAATTATGATAATACAGTCAAATGGCATTTTGAGAATTAAACAGGCCTGGACATGTTGTTTCCATTATTCTCTGTTATCTATCCAAGCCATCTAATGGATTCTGTACAAATAATTGTCAAGTGGAATTATTTCAGTATATTCAAGCTTTTTTACTTTGCACAGATGTGGCCACTTCATCCAAATCCTTATTAGTTATCTGGCTGAACAGAAAAAACATTTCAACACATCTCTTCAATGCCTATTTACTCCTAATTATATATTCATGATCTAACAGAGGAAGCATTTCTGTGTTCTCAAGTACAGCTTCTCCAGCATCGTGACAGAAGCCATACTTTTGCCTGCAACTCAGTGTTATATACAGAAGTCCAGCACATCTTCCTTAAAATGAATGATTTATAATTAATATAAGAAAAACTGTGGGAGTTCCTGTGCATATGTGTGGCTGCTGACGGCCTCTGGCTAAGCTGTGGCCTCTAAAACAACCCGACCATGTGCCATTAGGCCATAGGTTCTGTTGTAAAGCCATAACAGGCCAGTGAGGTGTCGGCACATTTATGTCACCGGGTTAACCCTAACCACACTGTTAACTGCCACAAACAATACACATTACGCTGTTTTAAGGTTCAGTGTTGGCCACATTTCAGAGTCACTTTACCTTGGAGTCAGTCTGAAAGGAGGTTGCATCCTGATCCAAACCAGGATTTTACTACAGAGACTGTTTTCGGTTACTTTGACTACGCTGACGTTCCAGAGGTTGCTTTTGTGCTGACTTGGGCAACCATTTTTTTTTAAATTTACCAACCACCGGTCCTGTCGGTCCACATATTTGCCTGTGTCTTAATGAAGTTATATTGTTTTCTTAAGTGAACAAAGGCCATGCTTCAAACACATCCCATTTTCGCACAAAAGTCATTTTATGCACACCTTATCTGCTCCTATCCCCTTTGTCTCAGTTTTTGCATCATCCCTAACCCTTCATCCCTCCATCTCTTCACCCCTCATCCCTCTGGACCCTCAATCCGTCTGTCCTACATCATCTTGGTTGTACCCTTACAATAAACTATTGCAAATTTGGCGTGGTCTTTTGTTAGTAAATAAACTAAGGAGTAAAATAGTGGAAACATGCATTTTTTTGTTGCTATGCCATCTACAGTGGCTGTGTGGGCCACAGAGCGAGTCACATTGAGGGATACTGCATCTTTGACAAAACCTAGTCTATCAACCATTTGTGTCTTGAGCCAATCGCATGTGATCTTACTGAAATAAGTGATTGATACCAACTCACCATGTTGTAGTGGTTGTTGGCGCTCCAGAGGTAAGGGCAGCTGCCGGCACAGAAGTTGGCTTTGTAGCCTTTGGGCTCGTGGATCCACTTCCAGTTGAGGTCACGCCGGAAGTCGATGTAGAGGGAGCGCAGGCAGCAGCCCTGGTCTGAGTTACTGAGACACGCAGAGAGAGAGAGAGAGAGTGAGAGAGAGAAAAAACTATATTCAGAGCATGATCTGGACTTCCATCTCGCTTTTCAACGCTGCCTTTCAAGGTCTGGGGCAAGCACCCAGAGGTGGGTCATGGGAAAATGAAAATGGGTCACCGAATCGCACTGGAGAAACTGCCATCAAAACTTAATGACTATGCAAGTCTGCCAAAGTTTTCCCCTGCAGCGTGAGGTAGTCTAAATAAAACACTGTAGGCTTGTCGGTTTGCAGTCTAAACACAGGGTCAGCATTGTTAGTTTTGCCACACAATAGTCTTTAGGAGAAAAAAAATGAAATCTACTGTCATATACAAGCAGATTTCAGAACTGCAAGATTCCCAGTCTTGTAGGAAGATGCCCCCACCCCACACACACACACACACACACACATCCGGTTGGCTGCTTACTGGGAGCAGGTTGTGGTGTCTGTGGCAGCTGCCCTCCTCTTGCGGTTCTTCTTGGCCGGGTTGTCCACCCTGTCGCTGGGCAACAGGGTGAGGATGAGGTGGGGCGTCTTGGTGCTGAAGTCCGCCTGGCCTTTAACCTGGCCTGGCTTCTTCATCCGCCGGAGCTGCTCATCATCCACACCTGTCAGGACAGAGGGAGAGAAGACGGTGAAGGGAGTGTGAGAGAGTGAGAAGGTCAAAGAAACAAGGGGAAGTTACTGCCTTCTAATGACTGGATTATGCTCAATTTTAAAGCTAACACAATTTTGTTGTGTAGTTCAAATAGCTGGAAATACAACGATTGTGTTGTTAAATGCCGATGACCAGGCTGTAGCAGTTCTGTAACAAAGCGACTCTTAGTGTAAGACGGCGGCACGGCACATTTTGCATTTGTAACAGCTCTGAATGTCTTCTCAGAAGTACATCCCTTTTCTGAGTGTGTTTTTTTTTAACCTATAGGATGACTTCAGCTCAACCAACATACTGTGGGCCTAAAATTATGAGCTGAAAGTTTTGTGTTCAACTTTATGGTCTCGCTCAACTTCCTGAGTTATGCGAGCTCAAAACGTTCCCCTCGACAAAAGACATCTTGTTGATGTACTCAACCATTCAAGCCACTGTTTGCCAAAGAGTAAGGGTATCAAAAAATGTGTTTGTCTTTCCCAATTTGAACAAAATGACTTTGCTGAGTGTAAATCCTGAGGAAATTTCCGTAATTTGGGTCCTAACTTAAGCAGCACAGACGGTGGGAGAACAGTTTCTCCATTCTTGCTGTATGATCGTATCGGAGGTCTGCTTGAATCACTCTGGAGGAGTTTTCAGGATGGGTCTCCAGTTTGAATTGGCATTCAGTGAGATGAGAGATATTTTGGAAGATTGCTGTGCCACAAAATCCTCCATGTTTAATTTAAATGGTCCAACAAAGCCAAACAACCATGATGATTGTGTTGTTTTTGAAGTGAAATGACAGAATATGTGAGAGAATATGTATCTCTCAGTTTCTCAACCTAAATACCCAAACAAATTAATACCAACTGATATAAAACGGGAAAAATCAACATCACCAGTCTTATGTTATGCTTATGTTCTCACTTCACTGGAGCACACACAGGCTTTTACATGTGGTAACAAACCTGCAAACAGGGCCTCCAGCTCCTCGCTCTTGTTCGGCACGATGTTGTTGGTGGATGGGACGAAGGTGCAGCAGGGGCAGTGGACGCCCAGCTTCAGGCCCAGATTATTCTCTGATCAGTCAGAGGGATGGAAGAAGGGGGAGAGAAAGAGAAAAACAGATGTATAAACTCGGGCTTAAGAACACATTACACAAAGTCATAGTCATGCTGTTGCTCTGCTACATTGATTTCCTGGGTAACTTCACTCCGCCTGCTCATCACTGCTTACCCTAACAGAGCTGCACTCCCACCACCTTTGTGGCTTCACTTTGCTGTATTAGCGTCTCATTACAAGAGCTTAGAGGCGTTGGCTGCCAGCATGACACAGAGACCTCAGCGGTTTTGGGATGGCGAGGTGACGCTACAAACCACATGTGTATCAGCTATTTAGCAAGCTGCACTCGCCAATCGTGTGTATAGCTGTGGTCAGCGTGCTTCAGCCTCAACATCAGCAATATCAACATGGAGCGCTATGTGGCAAAAGCTTTTGGCTGACCTGTGTCTGCCAGCCAGTCCTTTACGGTCTCAGTGACCTCCACAGACAGCCAGGCTCCCTTGGCCCGCGGCTGCACCGTGCGGGAGTCGATATAACGCTGAGTGGAACTGCTGTCCTCATCCGGCTTCAGCAGCTGACATAAGAAACACACAAACACACACACACACACACACATACAGAATGTCAGGAAAGTGATATCCACCATGCAAAAAACTCTTAATAACGTATGCAGGAGAATAGATTCTCTCGATATGCACACAAATTTTTATGTGTCTAAAATAGCTGAAAATGACTATGGCATGTCTAACGTTACACATACAAATACACGCACAAACAGTCGGGAAAGAGCTGGGCCTAGAACAAGTACACATTCTCTGTACACACATGAGGTAAACACACTTGCACGCAAGCAACCTTTCTTCCCATCTTGTCCACAAACAAGCAGGATAATCAGTACACAGAGAGATTATCATTGTAATCTGCACTGTGGTGAAGGTTACCCTCTCACTTCTCTCATAATACGGGGATGTACGGCACAAAGCTTAATGCTGCATGGCTGTAAATAGTGATAACAACCTGCAATACTCATCAGGGATATAGATTCTGCTTACTCACTTTCCTGGGGATTGCACTTTTCAGTCAGCGTTTGTGTAAAATTATCCCCGTGCGAGCAGAATATAAAGGCAGCTTAATTGGATGGTAAAGATTCAGTGTAAAAATAGTCCTGCGGAGCTACTGCCCAAAACCTTTACAGGGAAAAATTCCCCGAAAAACAGAGTCTTGCATTGTTCATACATCATGAACAAAAGAGTTAAAGGTTTGTTCATGATGTTGCCAAGAAACGACTCGTGGATCTGCTCCTCTGACAGTAAGTGGGGGACCCTTTGGCCCGATACAGTTTTAAAGACAAGATTTCAACAGTGATACTAAGTTTTTGTCTCTTGATGTCTCTTGATGACATCGGATGCTTCGCTGACTCTACTACACACTCACTTTAAGTTGGGTGTCACACAGTATTCTACCTGATAGATCTCCACTCTCTGCTCGGTGGTCTTGGCCTGCGGGTTGGGGGCCCTGAAGATCCTGAACTCGGCCTTGACCAGGGTGCTGTTGGTCAGGTCCACTCCGCTGACGTCAAAATGGACCATTCTGTAATGTGGGCTGGGGGACGCAAGGTTCACCGCATCTGGAGGAGAGCGCGGAGCAGACAGAATGACAAACACTTTTGTACAAACCTATAAATAGAGCAACATGCGGGCAGAACAGCACAGAGCAGAAGACAAGGCAGATGGATATGAATCACTGCAGGATACTGTATGTTTGTGGCATTAGCATTTGTTGTGTGAGTCTGATGTATTGTCTTGGACATAATTACTGATGATGAGAGGTTACAAAGTATCTCGAAAACTTTAAATGCTAGGTTTGGGCTCAGCGAGTGAAGGAGTCTCGTCAGATATAGAAACAGACCAGCACAGGCTGCTGTTGTGAGGATCTGGAGAAGTTGTCCTTTATAGAGTTCCATGGGTTTCCCCCCCGAAAAAAAAAAAAGCAACAATTTCATTTCCCTTTATAGAGAATAGGAATTCAGAAATAGGCTTGAGTGTGCACCACACCCACCTACACTATAGACAGTTATGTAATCAGTATCTAACGACATAAATCCTATTTGGGGACAAAATTGGGTCTGTGCCCAATAGTGGCAAACTTATGAGTTTTACATACAAATATATCACAAAATATGACATAAAGTCCATGTCTTGTTATTCATATTCATCAATTGTGTTTGGGATATTTTCAGGGGACCCCCGGCTGGAAGAGTGGGTCAAAAGGGTGGCTTCATCTTTGATTTATTTTCAGTCTGTTATGTTGTGGTTGGCAGACTGCCATGTTCTTTTCCAACAACATCCTGCTTCATAAGCATCCAGTTACACATATTCACACCTGGAGGCAGGAGCTGTGAGGACATTTTGGAGCAAAGGAGCTCAAGGGCGGCTCAGCAGTAGTTGTTGAGGAGGTGGAGAGCATCATTCATTCAGTTTCACCATAATCCCTAATTTTCCCAGCTGCCAGCCCCCATCCTGTAACTGGGTTAGGCCCTTAAATGGATCATTAATACATTTGATATTATTTAGTATTGTGGATCAGATTTATGTCAGTGACTACAAGGCTGTAGATACACACTAAACCCCAAGGACCAATCTGATGAGATGTTGTCCCATACCTACCACATGGTAATTATTATTGTTTTACATAGGGAAATAACAGTGGTGAAATATTCTGTAATTTGATTTTTTTTTTTTTTTAAACTAAATTGAATTGCAGCATTTTTATTCTCATTGTTTAACCCCTTCATGCCCACCTGGAGCCCACAGACCCCACTTACATAACTACATGATATTACATCTTGACTCACTGGTTTCGGTGCGCAGCATGTCAATCCGCTGCACCTCCTTGGCGTAATAGTCCTCCTCGCTGCTCTCGCGCTCGCACGCGGACTCGGCCTGCCGCTCGCGCTCCTTCAGCAGCTCTCGCGTGCTGTTGTAGAGCAGCATGACCTCCGGGGGCACCGCGTCGGTGGGCGCGCCGTCGTCGTCGTCCGGCGGGCTGCGGATGCGGAGCTTGCTGAGGATTTGTCCGCGGACCGCCTCGATGCGCTTGGACTTCTGCTCGTCCAGGTTTAACGAGTGGCACGTGTTGAGCCCCTCCACCACACCGGACAACCGGAGCAGCAGCAGCAGCGCGAGGCGGGTGAGCCACATTGTCCGGGACGGAGACACTCCCTGTCGGCCGTGAGGGGAACCCGAGTCGTAGCGAGGTTACTGTTGTGGACCCAAACTAAAGCGAGGACTTAAAACCAAGCATGAAGAACTACTTTCACAAACTCTTGTAACGCTAAAAAACGGAAACCATGAAAACCTGAAAATAAGCTAAAACTGCAATTACTGCCCTCAAAACTAACTTGCATAAAACAAAAATATTCAAACAGCGACTTTTGAGCTGGTTTGAGTTTGACTATAGGTCACAGCCGCATTTAGAATGGAGGCCTATAGCAGAAGTATCTAGAAAAATGTCAGCCACATCTCCAAACATCACAGCTGCACTGCAGGTACCGCTACAGCAGTTTGTACCTGTGCCTTCTTGCTTTTAACCGGACACATTCTCTCACAATACTAAATTAAAACACTATTTGAATTAGACATTTTGTGTGGAAAACAGCAGAAGAAGCTAACTGACTTTATAGTCCCTGATTCAACATTTGACGCTTTGATTTCACGCTCGTGCGCTCAGAGGCCCCGGTGCGCGCACCCTGTCCGGTTCCACCGCCGGTCCACGCGCCCCGTTGGGTTGTAAAGGTGAGAAGAGTGTACCGCGATATGTCACACTTTTATCCGCCCCAGGCTTCCGTCGGCCATCCTCGGATATTTTCACTTTTTTCTTGCAGTAGAAAGTGTGATGACAGGAGCTCAGCCCATGTCGCAAATCACCAAAACAAACCCGATGCGATCACTTTGATGTCACGGTGACAGTCGGTCCTCTGCGCTCCGAAAGACCCATTGGTGGAGCAGAAAATTGGTCCATACCCGCTTTCAGACAAAGTTTATCTACTCACAGGGAGGGGAAAAAAAACCTAATGATATCCTCTGATTCCTTTAGACACATAAAGCAGCCTTAAGACGCGAGTGAAAATATTGATTTATGTTGGAAAAGCCATGGCGCGTCTGCTAAAATCACCTCACATAAACGTCAAAACACAGTAAAAGTCAGGCGACGTAAAAAAACGCAAGACGCAAAAAAATCTCGCTTCATGAAAGAAGTCCCTGTGCCCGGTTAAACCCCCCGAGGGCAGCGACTCAGTAAATCACAGATCCCCCAGTCTGAAGCTCCAGCTCCAGCTCCTCTTCTCGCCTGAAACCTCTCCGGAGGACGAGCAGGGGAAAAGATGTCTCACTGTTATTGTGCACAGCTCAGTTCCCCCACGGAGAGAGTTCACCGAGCCCTGGACCGAGAGCTCAGACCGACAACAATTTGAGGCAGAGAGAGAGAGAGAGAGAGAGAGAGAGAATGTGTGAGAGGGGGGG
>OMLB01020737.1:45492-63613 GCA_900302555.1 Myripristis jacobus
CGGAGGCTCCCGTCAGAGCCAGATGCATTCATGGAGTCATTCACTCTCAACACAGACACACACACACACACACACACGCTGGATCTAGTTTATCCTGTTAAGCCACAGCTTCCACAAAATCAAAGCAATTTGGGCTGTCATGCAAAACCAGAACAGACTTTTATTGAAAAAAAGAAAGAACCTGAAACATTTACAAAAATAAATAAGAGATAAAACCACCTCTTGGAAATGGGTTCATCTCAGGGAACATTTCCATCCATTATGCTTCATTATCTCTTTCCTCCAGAGGCAGCAGGAGCCAGTGAGAAGCCTCAGCTGCCAGAACTACAATCAGCTCAACAGTGTGGCACCTTTTAATGGTATGCACGTCCAGAGTCCAGTCTCTCTGAATACCCACCATCCCATCTGTCCGACAGGCCTAAGAACTGGTTATACCATATTATAAGATCAACTTGGTGTATTTACATAGGTAAGAGGCTGTTATACACACAGCCACTCTCTGAGCTCCCAGTTACACCTCATCTTCATTCAGCAGCATGTTGGGAATCCCTCTGGAGATGGGGAACTCGCGTCCTGACTCAGGACACTGCAGACACCCCTCAATAACCTCCACCTGCAACACACACACACACACACGCACGCACGCACACACACCAAGTTAGACATGAGCTGCATCAGTGAGCCAGGAATATAACGTCAGTGTGTCTATGCATTATATCACCATTAGAGGTCCTCACACAGCAGGAGACATTCAGCTAGGTCAGCATGTCTCAAGCAACACTATCATTAGTTTGTGATCTTTTTTTAATCACATTGCCTGTCACCAACACTGAATTTAACACTCACATCCGATGATGCTGTACTTGTGGTTTGCATATAAATCTTTACTCAGCGATCATTCGGCAGCAACTGGAAAACATTTGGAGGCAAGACACACCTTTGAGGGTGTGTAGCTCGCCCTGGAAGCTGTGTTTATTTGTGATACCTGCCCCTGTGCTGTTGACACCCTGAATTCAAAACAGCCATTCCCACAGGGTTCTTGTCATTAACATTTTTCAAATTATATTACTAGTGAAATATCTATGTCATGACTGTCCAAAATGATTTAAAAACTATTTTTTAATAGTTCAGGCCGTATCACCAGAGCTGTTGGCCTGGCTGGGACAGCCTGACAGCAGCTTGTTGCTGTAGGTTTTGAGCAGTGAGCAGCTTTACCTCCAGCAGCACCCGGTGCGCTTTCTTCAGGAAGTCTTCGTTCTTCTCGTAGTCTGACGTCAGCTCAGTGGGCAGGTCGTGCAGGTGACCCAGCTGTGGCAAGAAAAGACCCGGTAACAAGGCTTGATCCACAGCCATCAGTCTGACACCGTGTATGCTCATGACCCCTGAACGTGCCACGATGCTCTGCAGACAAACACACACACTCCTGACTCACCCCCTCAGCAGCCTGGACCAGGGCGCTCCACTCCAGCTTGGGGATCATTCGGCTGACAAACTCGGGGTTGAAGTCCACCTCGTTGACTTTCACCTCAGTGGCCTGTATGCAACACAGGAAGAGGAACTCAACATATTAGTGCACATCCGAGCTCCAAAGTAAACACAAGACAACCTTCATCCATGGTGTTGTTCAGTTTTGGCCACGTTACATCCAGCTTCAGACAGCACACCTATCCACTCACGGGGCAGTAAACACATCTGCCTTCACAATACCTTTATGAGAGTCATGTTTCTATGCATACAAGAACTGCCCACAACAGTGTGCGTATACAGTGACCAAGAGCATATCAAAGACAATATGTATTTCCAGTAGGGCTGCAGAATGTAATATCTGGACCTCCAGGGCCACTGAGAGTTATCTGACCGAGTGTTCAGTGTAGGGTGAACTGGGAGGTGAACAGTGCAGAGTCACTAACACACATCCAGTGTATGAGAGCCAAACAGCCACACTTAACAGATGATCATGAATATACTGAACGCATTTTTGTTTTGAATTTGAGTTTGTTTTAAATAGTCTAAGCAGCACTACTTGTTGATTTCATTTATTGTTATCAAATCTCTGAATGAAAAATGCGAATACAAGAAAATACAGAGAACACTGTAAATGGTAATGTTTTTTTGTTTTGTTTTTTCACCCTGATGTACAGTATGTAACAAACCGTGACCCAAAAACTGCAGAGCAAACCGACCCTTGGGTTTATTGATCCGCTACTCCTCTTACTTCCAGTACACAAAATGTATTTGGAACATGTTCTGTTGTACAAATACATCTTTGGCCAGTTGTATATTTTGAAGTTAAATAATACTGCATACTATTAGTTATTTTCAATACTGGGCAAGTGGTTTCATGCTTTTATCAGCAACAGTAAATCGACGACAGCGACGTCTTCGTGATGTGCACTTGAAGCATTTCTTTAACCGACAGACTCGTTACCAGGTGACAACAAGATGACACCAACATCCCTCGACTCTGTGTGGTCTGAGTCAATTCAGAGATGAAGGTACAGCCGAGAGCAGCCGATAAGGAGCTGACATTAAGCAGCGGTAACTCCTTCATTACTGCGCCTCGCTAGCTTGGCGGCTAACAGCTAGCTGTTTACCTTGATGAGCAGCGGGTAGCCTTTGGTCACTCCTTTCACGTGAGACGTCAACATGTTGTGCGTCAGCAGCTTCATGTTTATACCAGACTGACAGATGTTGTATGATATGAAAAGTACAGCTCAGTTTGTGAGAGTGCGGTCACTGAACAGCGTTCACCAGCCAGCACGCTGTCATGCGTTTACAAGTGAGCCGGAAGCGCCCCTGGTGCACCACTTCATGGTTCCCTGTTGGAACCTTGACTCCCCTATCTTTGTTCCTACCTGTACAGCTCTGTGGTAAGATATCACAACACACGCGTGTTCTCCAGAAATCTTTCTTCCTTTCTTTCTTTTTTAATTTTCGCAAAGGCAAACTATGCGGTTTCAAGACTTTTGGACAACTCTTTAAACCTATCGCAACACCAAACATAAGCGCCTTTCGGTTTTTGTGCACATTTGACTTTAAAACAATATATTCAAGACACCCTTATCCTTCCTCAGCCTTATCTTTAACATCAGTTAACAATGTGGTGTACCCTCCCATTTCCAAGTGCACAGTCTGCCTTTAAATACTGCAGTGTCTGAACCCAAATTATTCTTTTAATTACAATGCCACTGTACAAGAATCTGTTAAGGGCCATCACACTTCTGCAAGTTTCAAACAGTTTTCCTCACAATACTCTTGTAATAATGTTGATCAAAGGCAAAATATCAAGTTTTTATATTCAAATTTTTTATTTTGTATTAATGTTGTATACTCATTGTCTTTGTATTATACAGGTCATTCATACAGCTTATGATATAGTAAATAGTAATTACACACAAGAGGTGTAACAAGTGTCATCGACCCGTCACCCTCACAGACATGCATCATGCGCGTGCGCGCACACAAACACATACATACACTTACATTCACTCTAACACACATACTCTGACACACACACACACACACACACAGAGGGACAAACATCCCTTACACATTTAACAAAAAGATAAAAATGTAAAACTTTTTTTTTAAACCACAAAACCCCTATTTCTCCTCTTCCGCCACCAGAGATTCACATCCTCACAACTCCATTATTTTGAAAATGAGTATGACAATTAATACTAACATTTAACAAACTTTTAAAAAAACAAAAACAAAAAACAAATAAAAAATGCAGGAAGGCAACTAAAGAAGAGGGCAAAGCGGTTTTGAAAACAAAGCAGGCTAATACAGCTGTGAGGCCGCCTCTCCAACTCTTGACAGAGAAAGAAGTAAAAACAAAATACAAAGCGCTGCTGAGCAGTAATGCCAAATAGGAGACTCCAAGCTGGAGAGCCATGAGCTGAGATCAGAGATTTTGCTGATGATTATAGTCACTGTTCAGAGAGACAGTTAACATCCCGACTGCCTTCGTGGCGCTAGACCACAATCTGACGTGCTATAGGATTTACAGGCTTCATTTGATCCTGTGTTTCTAATTAGTCAGGACATTTATTAGTCAAATATGAGAATGACTATGAGCCAGTATGAATTATATTTGAGGGGAGGATATAGGACTGAGGAAGGCAACACAAACTAATTATAAAATAACACTCCGCAAACTTTATGGCACAAATAGCAACACGAGGGGTGGTGGGTGCACCGAGGGGCAAAGCTGAACTCATCACATAGCATTTCGTTGTGAGGTCGGGGTGGAAACCATCTTCCTGTTGAAACCTCCGGAGGGATCTTAGCAAAGGACACTTCATTAAAATAGTCTCCCTGTCGCCACTATCAGGATCTCCCAGGAGAGACTGGACATCAAGAACTGATTCAAGTGGACCAAAGCTGGGGTCACTTGACTTGAAAATTCACACTGCGCACTGAAAAAAAGTAAACTGATGTCTGTGTTCACGTGCTGGAAATCCTTCCCCATGATGGCGTTTCAATTCACATGTAGCGCTGGGTGAATTATACAGACTGGCCCTGACTCGAGGGCCACAGTTTGAAGTAGAGGAAGTGCCACTGATCAACATTTTGCTCATAAAAAATAGGAAACCTTGTGAGGGGTAACTATGTTTGCCCTTGGCTGGTTTAAGCTAAAAGCTGTGAAGTCGGCTGAGAGCGAAGTGAGCGTGATATGTTTGCATTCTAAAAGGACAGAGAGCAGAATCTGCCACTGGTGTACTACTTTGGGAAGGGAAAACAGTAGAGCTGATTGAGTCAGAACAGAGAAAAACTGAAGAATGCGAGCCTGTGTGTCCATGTAAAATGGAGCCATGTAAAATACTGGGCATCAGTCACTGCAGTAGTAGTTAGTCTTTTTTTGCATTGGAACACTCTCTGTCGCTCATTAATACGCATACATGCACATTCACATTCAAGCACTTGATTCACTCCCTTACTTGAGTTTTTCCCAGATCATTTCCATACGCACGTGCATATTCTATCTCACACACACACACAAACACACACACACACACACACACACACAAAGTGATCATTCTTGGCTGTCCTCCGTGTGCCATTTTAAGAAGTCCTCTTTCCGGGCGTCTGGTTTGATCTGGTTGCGCATGCCGCCCAGCAGGTTGGAAGTGGCTTCGGAGGCCACTATCAAGGGACGGACCACAGTGGGTGGGATCTGCCGCAGGACGCCGCCCACAGCACCGGGGAGACCCTTCTGCTCGTGGCCGCGGGACGCTACGTCGCACAGGGTCTGAGCCGTGTCGATCACTCCCTGGAGAGCAGAGAGAGAGAGCGAACGGTCGTGTGAGAAGGATCCGGGCAAAGCTGGGATGTGACAAAACGTGTGTGTGAGCAGTGACTGTGGATTATTTTACAGAGCACAATGGAGGGACCCACCTCTCGGACGGTGTCGTAGGCCTTGGCCACGCCCTCTCTGAGGTCTGCCGGTTGGGGTGCTCGGCGGGGCCGGCTGGAGGGGGCGCGGCCCTCTGTGATAGCGTAGCGTGTGAGGGGAGGCGTAGGGGACAGGATGTCGTACACCGTCTCTGCTGTGGCCTGCAGGGAGAGGCACAGGGACACCAACAGTGTTACAGAACCAAACACAGCAAACCCCTTCTGTCCTGCTGACCCTGCTATCCCTACATACCAGGAGTGTACACAGATTATGACGATGAACAACAAACGAAACCCCTTGATCTTATGTTATTATTATTCTTGATAATATGCATTATAAAAAGCAGTAAGTGTGTAAGTTAAGTTAAAATCTCTGGAAATATGAATAATCGGCATCAAAACAGTCTTATTTAATATATCCTCTTTCAGTTCTGATAAGCTCCACTGATCCCCCTCATCCAGTTTCTCATACCAGACCCTTGAACTATGTATCTATAGATGACTGAGTGCCGTTTGCAGGTTCAGCACCTGTATGGCCTGCACCAGCCTGTTGCTGAGCTCCAGAGCAGCCGAGGCTGTGGAAGTGCCGAAGGATGCTGCCCCCCTCTGGAGACCTCGGATAATGCGGCCGTCCTTCCTGTACTGTTCTATAGGCAGCCAGAACAGATCTCTGACTCCGTGGACTGGGGAAACACAGATTTGGAAAGAAAGGCAGCAGTGAATGAGATAAAAGGGGCAAAATGGTGTGTATACAGGATACTACAGTGTGTTTAATAAAGACTCATCAACTCACACAGCTGGACAACAGAGTGCATGGGGCCAACACCTCCCAAAATACCCAGCAGCTGATTCTTCCTGATGTCTGTGAGCCATTCGGTGACGGCATACTGGATCACTTTGTCCACACCGAGAAGGCTTGGAGGGATTGTGGGAGAAAGAATGAGAAGGTACACCAGAAAAGCGAACACCTCTGCTTTTTTAATAAAGGTGATCTAGTCTAAAAAAAAAAAATCACAAACAACATTCAAAAGGCTAGAGAGGGCTTGATTGACAATGCTATGTAGATGCTGTAGAGTCACTCCCTTGGTTCTATTGAAAGCGTACAATGCAAGCAGTGTGTTTGTGTTTGCAGAGATGTGTGTGTTTGTACCCGTGTCTGCAGCAGAGCCTCTTCAGCTTCAGCTCTGAACAATTCAACTGGGCCAGGCCAATCAGTATCCCTGCAAATGTTCCCTGGGAAAGCAGTGCAGGTCAAAGGTCAGGGGTGGGAAAGCTTGCCTGGATGACCATTTTCTAATCGAGTGCACTCCAACAGAGCCTACTGATGTTTGTCTAGTACAAGCTCTGGTCAGGCCAGGTGACAGATGAGCTGCTGGCTTATCAGTTTGCTCTTCCTCTCACCTGTTCGATGACTACATGTTTGCCGTGGTAGTCCAGCCAGATAGGCACTTCAGAGGTGAATCGGAACTCCCTGAAAAACATGGAGGTTGTGAGAGAGCGACCATATCAAAGCTGAATAATTTCCAATCCCAAAGAATCACGCTGCATACACTCCATAAGGCAGTAACCATCTGAATAACTGTGGCTGTCTGAAGTATCAGCTCTGATGTGGATGAAGGTGAAGGTGAATGGAAGTGGATTGTCAAGTAGGAAGTTTGCATCTACTATCTTTCCAGTTTGATGCTAACGCAGAGTAAGACTCCCTCTCAGTGAATGGAGGTATTTTGAAAAGGCCTCACTGAAAAGATGTGTCGACATACCGGAAGTAGATTGGCTGGTCAGAGGAGGAGGTGGAGCCAGCAGAGGAGGAGCTCTGCTCGCTGTAGGTAGTTTCCACAGAAGCTGTTAGGTCAGGTCCCAGACCACCTGCTGACTCTGCCTCCTCAGACGTCTTCTGGGACGGGTCTGCTTTCACTGAGGACAGAGGTATGGGAACACAGACAAGAAAAGTCAAATGAGTTGGGGAAAAAAGACATGCATGTACATGTAATATATGAAGACATGCAAGATATAAGGAGGTTAAAACATAAAGAAACAATTAGCATGACACTTCTATAAAACAGAGTCTCGACTAACAGCCAGTTGTTAATTAATTCCAGGATAAGTGTAATTTCATAAGGTGTCAGATAGCGATCAACCTGACTATCAGCGAAGTTTATGTGTGTGATAAAAACAGCTCTCATTAGCATAAAACATAAAGGACAAGTGATGAAACATGGCAGGAAAAAATGTCACAAGATGGGGCTCACCCTCAGTTGCAGGGTCCACAGTCAGGTAAGGGTTAACAGAGGAAGCTAGATTACTGAAAAAATCCTTCAAGAAGAACAGTGCGTCCTTGGGAGGAGAAGCAAAACAAAAAAACAAAAACAAAAAACAACAAAAAAAGCCTGGTTAGGTGTTGAGAGGTAAGAGTTTTAGCTAAATGAACTTGTTTCAGTCAAAGGAATGGTAATACAGTCTTAAGGAATAAATACCAACCAGTCAACACACAGCAAAGAAATTACTGTTTGTAATGGAATTAGCTGCTTTTCTGCAATGGATTTCTTCATCTGGCAGTTAAACGGAGTAATAAGCCACTCATGGCTGTGCTGTGCAAGGATATTAGAACAGTTAAGAGGCGCAAAGCTATACTAAAACCACTGAAAAGCAGGGGCTTCAAGTGGCTTATATAAAAAACAAGTTGCACTTATAATATGCCAGTAACACTCAACTAGAGTAAAAAAAAAAAAAAAAAAGAAAAGAAATCCTTATTTTTGTATTCTTAATTGATTATAACCAAACACCAGTAATTCCTTGACTGCTTAAACGCTTTTCTTCTACCATGCGACACAGTTCTGGTGCCACCATGAGTGAGGATACTGGGTTTCCACAGTAATATTTACAATAGCTAGTATGGTCACAGCTGTGCATTTGTGGGCATGCACAGGATCTACAGCAGCTGTTACAAACATTACACAGCAGCTGTCCATGTTAAACCTCTGGTGCCAAAGGTACCTGGTCAATGTTGAGTCGTAGGGGCAGCAGACTGACACGGAGACAGCACTCTGGACCCCCAAGGCCAGACTCTGGACACACCTGAAGCGCTTTCACTGTCAACTGTGACAACCAAATACACAATCAGTTTTACAAACAGCACTTTGAGCACATTTCAATAGAAAAAACTGAAGGAGGCCCTCTGCCCTCCCACACACCACCCCCACTGTCCAGTCTCACCATGTTGGAGTGGGCACGGCGGGGCATGCTCTCACTAGTGTAGAGGTAGAGGAACTTGTTGATTTGCGAGGAGGCCAGTCGGTCTCGGACTTCCAGCTCCTGGACGATGAAAACCTGCCTGGAGAGGGGTTGCTCCCCAGCCGGGCCCACCCCGGCCACGGCTCCTACCAGGCCCTCTCCCTCCTGCCCGGCCACCGCCACAGGGTAGGTCTCATGCTGGAAGGACACCTGGAGGACAAATCGGGAGGAGAGACTTGTAGATGTGTTTGGAAAGTTAAACAGCTTAGCATAATAATTAAAGTGCTAAATGCCAAACTCTCTAGCTGAAGTTAAGTGATTGCAAATGAGAAGCTACTGCATTATTCTAGCAGGATGCTGCTGTTGCAGGCAATCAGTTTATTCTGATTATGTACACCAAAACAAACCGACACCTTAGTGAGCTGAATCTCCATGAGAAGTGTGTGCTGACGACCGCTGCCTCCAGCCCAGCGCCAGGAGTTCTGGGGTCGGGCGGAAGGCACAGAGCGGGATGGGGAGCCGCGCACACCGGCTGGGACTGAACGACCCCTGCAGGGAAAGACACAGAAACAGAAGAAAGCTGAGCAAACAATTCAAGCACTCACAGAAAAGGGAACGGTAACCGCTTATGTTAGTGTTGTATAACAAACTCATTCTGTGTGCATTTGGGACTCTGCTTATGGCACGTGAGAACGTGTGTTACCTATTTGCGTGCTGGGCATGTATGGACAGGGGTTTGCCCCCAAAGTCCTTGCCCCCATACAGATGCCAGACGACGGAAACCTCCCGCAACACCACCCTGGTCTGGGGTACTGGGAAGCGGCTGGGAGCCCGGAGCAAGTCCGAGCTGCCGCGTGGCCTGGAGAAGTGGCCATCCTTCACCCGGATGGGTCCTTTGGCCAGAACCGTCACCACAGGCTCTCCATCCTTAGGCTGGAGGGAGGAAGAAGCATCATTCAGTACTTGGTAAACACAACAAGATGCAAATGTCAAACCTCTCATGTGGTCCCTGTGTGCATACAGCATTCAGTTTACTTCTGAAATGGTGACATGCTGCGGGCGAACATAGCAAGACAGACAGAAGAGGAACGCACTCAAAGAGAAGTTAAACAACTTATTAGTCTCACAGGAATGCCCATGCCAGGAGCCTCTAGTATGCAGAAGTCATCGTTGTCGGTGGAGCCCTCGGAGCCTTCCTCTGACATCATGTCTGCCTGGGCCTCTGTTGCCATGGTAACCAGCCTGTCGAGATCAGAGTTATCCCCCTGTAGGACGGTGTGGCCATGCTTCGGAGCCTCACCAGGGAACAGATAGACAGAGACGGGAGAGCCTCGTGGCACTGAGGGTGAACCTGCATGTACACGTGGAACCAAGAGCTGATCAGTCACTTCAGAATCAAAATCAGTCATCCTCTGTTTTCTATGGTGACTTAAATCACGTCTAGTCGGGTGGAACAAACAGTAGCTTTTCCCATTAAAACTTTGATGCTGCGTGGGTTCAGTTTCATGAACAAGAGGTTGGGTTGTGTCACATTTTTCCTGTGTTTATCAAACTCAGGTCAGTGAATTGTTTTGTGGTCTTTATTGAGCAGCAACTAAGTAAGGAAGAAAAAGTAACATTTTAAATGCTGAGTACACGTCACACAACTTCCAAAATCCTCAGAGGAAATGACAGGTCATCACCAAGAATGCACTGTATGGTACAGAGTCTGTACTTGTATTCTTCTACTCAGAGACAGTTAGCAGTGTTGTAAACCAAACAACTTCAGACCTCCTAAGTCTGAGGGAAACAAAAATATCCAGTACTATGTAGTAATCCTGCAGTACCTGGGTCCAAACTGTCGTCTCGTTGGCTCTTCTCCGTGTCGATCAAGGCATCAGTCAGATCACACTGGTTGATTTCAGCGGTCTCAGCTGGAGGGCAGGGTGGCGCAGAGGCGGGACTTTCTGACAGCTGAGGAAACAAAGCCAGACAATTACAAAGGGGTAAAAAATACAGTTGTGTGTATGGAAGTCACTCTTAAGAGCATTTTTTCTGTCATTGTTTCTGGAGGTTAAATGGCTTCCACTCCAGTCAGAGCAGAATCACTCCACATCTTCCATCATCTTTTCAAGATGTACCTTCCTCTGCCTGAACCACATTTCCTCTCTTCTGGTTGTGCTTTATTGTTTGATGAAAAACAAAATCACTTTTATTATTCATTTATTTATTTTATTCTTTTATATTAGTATTATTTATTTTTTACCCAGCATTTTGCTATGATATCAGCGTTGTACAATCACAGGAACCCTGTTAAGGGGATGAAAGCTGGAACCTTCAAACTCCTTATTTTTGGGTGTTTGCAATTTTTACTATGCAGGAATTGAAGCTTTTACTATTGTTGCATTCACTGCATCAGCTACAGAAGTAGATGTTATTAACTGAGAAGCACCTGGTTATTCCTAAACCATTACTTGCACTCATCCACATCCATTACTAGGAATGACTCCAGAATGTCAAGGCTTTACCGGTAATTTCTGGCCGGCGATCTCAGTGGGCGAGGCGTGTCGAGGCGGGGGGTGCAGGTCCCCCTGGGAGACCAGGTATTGCAGCAGGTTGACCAAGGCAGCGCAGGAATCAGCACACGTGTGGAGGTGAACCACGTTGTTGGAGCAGCGAAGCTCAAACAGAGGCTGAGTCTGCAGGAGAAAGACAGAGGATTAGAGGATGAGGGAGAAGGATTACATAAAGAAGGAGAAATGAGCAAAGGTGGTAACAGAGAGAGGGAAAGAATGATAACTGCGTGGGGGGACCCAGAAGGGGGCTAAGGGAAAGGAAATGACAAAAAGACAGAGGGACAGAGAAGGAACAAATTTCTGCCCTGTATCAAATTCAACCAATCCTCGTTCTGGCAGAATCTACGCAGATCATGTTGTCATTTACAGCAGCAGGTTGAGAGGATATTTTTTGAACCTTTGCATTATGGATCAATCTGTGTCCATGTTTCTTTTGTTCTTTCATTTCTCCCACAGATATCATTAACTAGATTTTGGCAAAACCTGTGGGAAATCATCTTCTCATTACTGCATTCTAGCATTTTCAAAATGACACTAATTGGCCCAAGGGGAAGGTAAGTCAAATCTCCCACATTATGATTTCCAGCTGCTCCTCCAGGAATCCATATCCACTGGTGAGTATATATCATTTGTACAATCAGCCATCATCATGTAGCACCGAGGCCAAATAGAAAAGACCACCAGACGATGCAAATGACCCTAAAAAATGTATCTGCATTTTTACATAACAGCCTTGAAGCTGTAATCTTTTAAGATTTGCAGGCCTTGTTACTGATTGGCCCAAAGGCTGACTGCATCATTCATGAGGGACGATGTCCTCAGTGTTGCCTCACTGGTTTCGGTTCCATGTCCAATTCCAATGTGATCCAAGTCTTAAAGTGCAAGTCTAAGCCTATCCTTATGGGAATACTTCATTATGATGAAAGAAACATTTATAAACACTGGGCCTGGGCCTTGTTAGTGGCTTCTGAGAGAAACAGAGCTAAATTATAATGTTTTGTTTATTTCCCTATTTTGTCTAGCAGGGCTGGTCATTTTCTTGCTGTGGTTCTCCACTGCTGCCGAGTGAATGTGGAGGAAACTCAGGTATGTAAACAGATGGTGCGTACTCACCAGCTTGCCCGTATCACTGCCCTTCCATGTGGTGATGGCCAACTCCAGCAGGTCAATGTCCAGAACACACACATAGTCTGGGGGAAAGAGAGAGCACATGATGACAACACACACACGCAGAAACAAAAGCATACAGAACATAAAAATGTGTTCCAGCTAACAATAACAACAGCAGGAGTGTATATAATGACAACATACTGTGTGTGTGTATGTGTGTGTGTGCGTATGTGTGTGTCCGCCTCCTCATTTTGAAACTGGCAGTCATGCTCTCTCTCTTTGCCTCTTTCTCCGAGACACACAGGGTATAATTTTACTACTCTGTTACTCTCTAACAACAAAAAAACATAAATATTATTGTGTTTGATTACTGTGTAGGTGTGAACGACACACACACACACAGACACAGACACGTGTATCATGTGTTTTACCTCTCCTCAGGTCCACGGTGTCAGTCTCACACTTGTCAGAGAGGTAGAGAGCGGAGTCATCCAGGATAAATCTGACCATAATATAAGAGAAAACACAACCACACACTCATTTACACAAAGATTTTATACAGAGATTCACCCATGGTAATACAGATTGCAAGAATCTTTTTTTGCACTGCGACAGAATGTAATATAATGAAATATTAACTATGTTGATCAAAATCACTTAAATAATATCTTAGTTTTTTGTCTAATTTAGAAAGGGCTTTGACCCTTTGAAGTTTATTCCTGTGTAATCTGTAGGCAAAAGGTCTTAAAATGATCTTAAACCATAACTTTTAGAAGCTTGACATCTTTATCATTATTCTGGGTGGGCTGTACCTCAGGTGGAAGGTGGCAGTGTCGACAATAATGTTACTGGACAGAGAGAAGGACTCTGCTGTGAACAACACTCGCAGCGGCAGGTACAGCGGCCTGGCAGGCAGAGATAGGACAGTTTAGTACTAAGTATCACCATCCTTTTATTGCATTATTGCAGCAACACTGGGGTGTGTGTGTGTGTGTGTATACCTGTAGTCCACAGCACAGGAAGCGAGGTGTGTGTGCAGGATGGTGATGACAGCAGGTGGTGTGTATCCCAGGATAGGGTCATCGATGACATCCAGGAAGTCAACCAGCTACCGCAAACAAACAAAGAGCGAGTCAAGCGTTTCACATTTTCCTCCCCACTTATTTTGACTTCACCCTGTCAGGCAGATGAGTGTGGTTTGCGTTTTTATTTGCACTAAAACCAAACCAATCCCCTACAAGTAAGTGAAGTGAATTTAAATAGCAACTGGATGTGGATCTGCTTGGCTTTGAGGTTTGTTATATAATGTTTAACGATGAAGAGCATGGGAAGAGTGCTTTTACATTCATTTGGTTTTCTGGTGTGACCAAATGGCACAGCTGGAGAGTAAACATAGCTCTGGCCTGTGTTCAACAGAGTAGTGATAACAGCTATTAGACAGACTGATGAAACATGTGCGTTGTCTTCAGTGCTCATCATTTGTTCTTTGGCGTCTTCCTCCCCTGCTTGAAAGAGGAAAAAACACCCCCAGATATTCTTATCTCCTAAGTGTTGTAAATAGACCATTTCCACAGCAGCCGTTTTGACACAAACAGCAGGCGACCACAGGTCTTTCTAATGGTATAAATTAAGGTTCTATTCTATTTAAGTGGACCAGAGTCTTTCCAGTAAACCAGCATGAACAATAGCGGTCACTCTGGCGCTGTTAGACCTAAATGCCTGCTATTTGGTGTCAAAATGGCTGCTGTGAAAAAGTCTATTACATTTTTCTTGTCCCCACTTTCCCTCAACCTGCCTCGTCTCCATCTACTCCAGGCAGTGATTTTCTACATTTCCCTACTGATAACCTGCCTATTGATCCATTCAGCTGTGGGTTTGACATGTAAATGGGGAGAGCGAAGTAAAATACAAGACAAAACAACAAATGGGACTCAGAATTGCACCTGTGTTTTGCCCCTCAATGTCATGCCAAAATGGCTTAAATGCACTATGAAAGAGGAAAGAGAACAAGAACAGAGAGGATTTGCCTCTGGCGGCTTCTGAATTCTTCCTCCTACCTGCTCATGCCAACTGTGATTGGTCTGTGTCATGTAATGTCGCATGGTGGCGCCTTGGAGTCGAAGGGCGACAAGAAACTCCTGAAGAGAAACACAGAGAGAAATGCAGTTTAATTCGACAAAAAAAAAAAAAAGCATCAATGGGGAGACTAAATGAGTGTGCAGGGTGTACCTTGACATTCCTCTGGGGGTCCAGGTTGATTTTGATGGCTGTTGACAGCATCTGAGGCTCACTCTCTCTGCCGCTCACGCTGCTCACACCGGGCTCTGTGGGGTAGATGGTGGGGTCCAGGTGCTTTGGGGGACTGAAGTTGGGCATCTCCAGCCGCTCGGGGAGAGGAGAGTCTTTCACCACCGCTGCAGTCGGGAAAAATTAAGAACCAGCTGTCACTGACCACACATAATCTATATTTAAATCTACTATGTACCATTCAACAGAAAATTTTAGCATACAATATGATGACAAACACCTCGATGGTAAAGCTCCACTCGTCTGCTTTCCAGACACAGGTAGTTGAGGTTGGGGTCGTTCTGGTACTGTGCAACACTGAATATCTTCCCCCCTTCCAGGTCAAGCACAATCTCCCCGTGATTCTGGTCCTCCTGAAATAATCACAGACAGTCAGATAAAAGAAATACTGGTTGGATGAAGTCAGCAAGCCCATGAAGGGTTTAAAAACTTCTTCTGATTATACAAAAGAAACAAATGAAGTGGAGTATTTTTCTATTCAGCGTCTCTGGCAAGTGAAATTTACAACTCTGTGTAAATGTCATTGCTCTTATAATAGTATTTTTATCAGCCATTAGACGCACCTTTCTGTCCGTCATGGCTTGGAGGCGGCCCTTGCCAATGAGGACCGTGAGGGAGAGGAGGCTGAGGGTGTGGTTAGGGCGGGGCGCCAGCTGTCTCCTTCCAGCTGATTCACTGGCCAAGTAGAACTGAGGTTCGTCCTCCTCAGAATCAGAGTCTGTGAGAAGAAAATTGAGCAGTGTCTTTTCATTGTATTCAATGATGACAGAATGAAAAGAGGACCTGTAAAAAAATGATGTATAACTCATTTTTCTCTGGCTGACAGGCTAATCTGTTCAGACGGATGAAAAATGTCTCCCTAATTTTCTAAGCCAAAACCACGGCGATACTCACCCAGCCTGAAGGCCGACTTGCAAAGCTGGAAGTCACTGTCAAGGTGACGGTGGCCAGCGTGCGGGCTGTGGGCCGAGGGGGGAGGAGGAGGAGGGGGCTCCCACATCAATAGATCATTACTGATCCTATTGGTGGGTTAGGTGGGACAAATTAGCATGACAGCAGGAGAGAGAGACAGAGACAGAAAGAACGTGTTTAGAAAATAGCGTAATACATCTTTGATACTTGCAGTTTACTTGTATGTGTGCATGCTTGTACACATGGTAAACGTTTTGATTGTTGCATGGGGACCCACTTTACTGACTAGCACAACTAGTGGCCGGAAACTTTGTTGCTCGTCTTTAAAGAAACAGTTCACCCAAATTACAAACAGTGGTCATTATAATTTGTAGAATTAGATTTATTGTTGTTTATCTGATTCTAATTTGTCATTGCGGGTGGTTGTTCCCAGCAGGTTCCCAAATAAGAGCATACAGCATATTGCATGGACAACATGCTGTATATTCATAATTTTTATTACTTTAGAAAGCAAAAGTAATAAAAAAAGTAATAAAAAAAGCAGAATTCAAATATGATCTAAAACTTTTTCAGGATACCCAGGATGCCGGGTGACGTACCTGTTATAGATGCTCTGGAAGGCCTGTTTGCTGGGCAGGAGGACGTAGGCCAGCGGCAGACTGATGTCCATGGCACACTGACACTGAGCCACACCCTGAGCCTGGAACTGACACATCTCCTCTGCATCGGCTGGAATCACCATCTACCACACAGGAGGAGGAGGAGGAGGAGAGGAGAGACGAGGAAAGGGGAAAAAATGCAGAGAGTGCCACACATTAGTCATGAGTCTGCTGGGGGGGAGAGCATGAGGGGTGAATTTCTTGATGAACTGGGTGATGGAGGTGTTTGTGTTCATGCCAGCGTACCTCCTCAGTCTCAAACATGGTGCGGTTGGAGGAGAAAGGCGAGCTGGTTTTCTCATGGAGCTCACAGTGGCTCTCGTAGAAGGTGGCCGCGAGGTCCTGGGCCAGGCCACCCAGAGTTGCTCCTGGGCCCTGGGCCTCGCCTCCCCTCACACGCACTGATATCCTGAGGCCAGGGGCAATGCGGGACAAAAGGTGATTGAGATTAGCAGACTTACAGATGAACACTGGGTACTTTGTGCCTGATTTTACATCCAAGAGGGCAGTAAATCATAACCTGCCCCACATCTTCACAAGAAAAGCATCTGTATTGACAAATTGTGATTTCTGCAGTCATTCAGCATCACTAACCTGGGCAGGGAGTCACGGTTCCTCTTGACTCTGATACAGGGAAAAGAGCCTCCTTCCCAGCCCACATATGACCCTGGGGGAGAGAGAAAATAAATCCAGTTTGTAATCTCAGTTTATAAATGCCATTGTCAGTCTGCTGTCCACAATTAAAAGGGCTACTGAAGCCAATA
Source organism: Myripristis jacobus (assembly GCA_900302555.1). Lineage (NCBI taxonomy): Eukaryota > Metazoa > Chordata > Actinopteri > Holocentriformes > Holocentridae > Myripristis > Myripristis jacobus. The sequence goes on from OMLB01020737.1 coordinate 62,428, forward strand.
CAGCTAGGCCTTAATATCTGAGCTGCTACCTCTGATAGAGCTTAAAATAATGAATTTTAGGCTAAATGTGTATAAAAGGCAGGACAGAACTATATGAAATAATAAAAAGGAACACAACCACCCTAAAATCCAAAATGCAACATCCACTGGGTGTCTGAAGTGACACATACAAAATGGCTGATGGCAGGAATATAGACCACTGGCCTCTACATGTTTCATTTTGACATATGAAGCCGCGAAAAAGTCACTCACCCACTTCAGTCGTTTCTGTGGTAATTTGAACATTGACAATTTCAGTTCAGTCACCTCCCCATTCACTCCAATGTGTTTTTCAAACCAAGACTCAAAACCAAACTTCCAAGTTAAACACAAAGAAGCTTGAAACATCCTTTGAAAGGTCATCAAGTAGTTGCAGGTTTGTGCTTGTTTCCCAAATTTACATCAACATTGTGTTTTTACTTTAGGTACTGATGTCAGGTCTATTTCTTCCAAAAGGTACTCCGCTATGTCAGAGACAAAAATCTCTGGCTGCCCCATAATGCTGCCTGTATACCGGGCTAAACAGCTTCTAGCAAGCTATCTGGCCTTCTTTGTTCACAATCTCAGTGCAGTGTTATGTGGACCAATGGGATCATGTCTCGATGGCAGACTACTATGTTGCCTGTGCTTAAGTGACATGTTGTCTTTTAAACTCAAATTAGGACTAAAATTGGATAAATGTTGACAACCACGAACCTGTGACTTCTCTTTTGATGACATTTTCTAAATGCCTTTCAACCTTCATAACTTGCTCAGAGGTTTGTTTTTGAGCCTTGGTGTGTCAAACACAGTGAGGTGAGGTGACTCAACTGAGATCATCAACATTAAAATGCAACTGATGTGAATGAGTGACTTTTGTATGGCTTTATAATGTGAAAAGTCACATGCACAGGCCAATATTTTAACAAGCTTCCACATTCCTTTAATTACAAAAAGTAAAAGCACTTTTCAACCCCACTGTACCGTGCAGGTCAGTGAAGGAGGCCTCTAGCAGCTGGGTGAGGCAGGGAGCTAAGGGCTGTCCCGGTGTGACCCTCTCGCCCTGGAGGTCCGGGGCCTCTTGGTGCTTCAGTTCCAGCTCCGTCAGCTCCAGCACCAGGGTCTCGTCCCGCACTGCCCTCTGGTTCAGGGGCCGTCGCCAAGGGGG
>OMLB01020739.1:0-10200 GCA_900302555.1 Myripristis jacobus
TGAGGCTTTTCTTAACATCCTTGAAGGCGTCTTTGAGGCGTTGTAGGGTCGGGCTACAGTCGGCAAATATGTAGATCCTGTTGTTTTTAAATTGAATCTCTCCTTTCTGTCTGGCCAACCGCATGATTTTCTCCTTGTTTTTAAAGTTCAGCAGCTTCGCTATCATGGGTCTTGGTCTCCGTGCGTCGTCGTCGGGAGTTGGGCGTCTGCCCAGGCGGTGTGCTCTCTCGCAGGTGATGGGAGTGGGAAAGTTTTCAGGGCCGAGAATCTCTGGAATAATCCGTTCCAGAAATCCCGTTGCGTCGCGGCCCTCGACCTTTTCAGGGAGATTTAGTATCCGAATGTTGTTTCGTCTCCCCCTGTTCTCCAAATCGTCCACTTTGTCCTTTAACAGTTGTATCTCCTTTTCCATTTTCTCGACATGTTTGGTTGTTTCATTTATGTTGTCCTCGTTGGCAGAAATCCGTCCCTCCATCTCTTCAACTTGGTCACCCAGCGTTGAAAGTGCAGATTCTATCTTGGTCAGTGAGAGCTGGATGTTGGAGGTTTTAGTGTCTATCTGGGATGATAGTTCTTCCTTGCTTTCCCAAATCGCAGTCATGAGCGCCTCTTTTTCAAAGCCGGACGCCATCTTTGTGAAGTGCGGTGGAATAGATGTTGGCTGAGTTGGTAATAAAATTATCTTCTTGCTCCTTAAGTTGTATTGTGCCATGCACCAATACAGATAAAGTCAGTTTTAGAAGCTGCTTAACGTGGTTTTTGTGTTTTGAAGATGCAAAATAAAATGACTGTTGAGGCTCACCCTCGGAGCTTACGATTGCACGTCCATCTTGGTTGGCTGCAAACCGGAAGTCCCCATGTTTAGGTGTGGTTGACTGCAAATGAAATAAACCTGTGCACGTAACAAAATATAATTATACTGAAACTAATGTGGTGAAAAAGTGTGAATTATGGGGCAATATTACTCTGTGTGGCCATGGCCATCACAACAGGTGTACCTAATAGTGGCCCCAGAGTGTGTGTGTGTAGTGTGTGTGTGTGTGTGTGTGTGTGTGTGCGTGTGCGTGTGTGTACACATATTTATGGGTGGTTGATGTAGTGTGGCCTTTTTGTTGTCCATAGAGTCAAAGACAAATAAATAAAAATTCAAGTTATCAAAAAACTTTTTTATATTCTTCAGAATATACTGCTTTATGTGATCATACTGAACATGTTGTGACTGTCCGAAGCACATTTCACAAACTTTAAAGTTGAAGAAAACTAAAAAAAAATGCAACTGTCTTCAGTAATGTACAGAATGATAATATACAGTGCATTCAGACCCCCTTCAATTTTTTCACTTTTGTTATGTTACAGCCTGATGCTACAATTGTTTAAATTCATTTTTTCTTCTCATTAATCTACACTCAGTACCCCATAATGACAAAGTGAATACAGACTTGTAGAATTTTTTGCAAATTTATCAAAAAGAAAAAACTGAAATATCACATTGACATAAGCATTCAGACCCTTTACTCAGTATTCAGTTGAAGCACCATTGGCAGAAATTACAGCCTCGAGTCTTTTTGGGTATGATGCAAGAAGCTTTGCACACCTGGATTGGGGGATTTTCTGCCATTCTTCTTTGCAAATCCTCTCAAGCTCAGGTTGGATGGGGACCGTCGGTGGACAGCCAGGTCTCTCCAGAGATGTTTGATAGGTTTCAGCTGGGCCACTCTAGGACATTCACAGAGTTGTCCCCAGGATCTTGGGATCTCAGGAGCTCAGTCAGAGTGACCATCCGGTTCTTGGTAACCTTTCTCCCACGATTGCTCAGTTTGGCCGGGTGACCAGCTCTTGGAAGAGTCCTGGTTGTGCCAAACTTCTTCCATTTGAGAGTGATGGAGGCCACTCTGCTCTTGGGAACCTTCAGTGCAGCAGAATTTTTTGAAGCCTTCCCCAGATCTGTGCCTTGCAACAATCCTGTCTCTGAGCTCTGCAGGCAGTTACTTTGACTTCATGTCTTGATTTTTGCTCTGATATGCATTGTCAGCTGTGAGGCCTAAGGCCTCATGTCCAATCAATTTAATTTACCACAGGTGGACTAACCAAGGTGTAGAAGCATCTCAGCAACAATCAAGAGAAATGGGAGGCACCAGAGCTAAATTTCAAGTGTCGTTGCAAAGGGTCTTAATACTTATGTTAGTGTGATATATCAGTTTTTCCTTTTTAATAAATTTGCAAAAAAATTCTACAATTCTGTTTTCCTTTTGTCATTATGGGGTACTGAATGTAAATTAATGAGAGAAAAAATTAATTTAAAAGATTGTAGCATCAGGCTGCAACATAACAAAAGTGAAAAAAGTGAAGGGGGTCTGAATACTTTCTGAATGCGCTGTATATCAGATTGTAAAAATGTACCTAAATTGTCGTCTGAGTGTATGTTGATAAGGTAAATAGTTTTGAAAACACATATTTTTTATGATATATATTTTTTATGATTTTTTCCATTTTTCATTTAGTTATTTTCTTGATTTTTCTTTCCTTTCTTTTCTTTTTTTTATTTTTTACTTTTAGGGTAACTCAGTTTTTGGTTATTTTCTGTACATATTCTTGTAACTTTTTACTAATTTGCCAGCCTTGGCACTGTTTGAATAACTGAAGACAGTGTTTGCAGGCTCTCTGAACCTGTGAGGCTGTTTCAGAGGCTAGTTGGCTGGTTGGCTGCTAACTGGCTTGCAGCCTCAGACTTGTTTATCCACATGGAGGTTTTGCCTGTGAAATGAGCTGTGAGGGAGATTATACAGTGCAAAGCTTCACACACCTGCAGCACAATAAACATTACTGTGGAAATATACATTCTTAGTAAATACAACTCAATTCTGATATATAATATTCTCTCTAATATGGATAGAACCAAACCATTTTGAAAAATGTGATATTATTTCACTTCCTTCGTAGCTGGCATGTAGGACAGTGGTGGTGCTATCTTCCTCTCATTGTGACTCAGTGCTCGATACTGGCTGGATGCTCCAAATACTAACTGAACACACTAAGTAATGCTTTGTATGTTTTATGTATGTTTAATTGAAGCATATCTTTTAACAATTCAGAAAAGATCTTATTTTATGAGTCATTTAATAAGGTATATAACGCAAATGAATCCACAATTCAAAGTTGGTATGACGTTCTTTTCATCAAAGAGAGAACAGCATGAGACCAACTTTTCTTCATCAGGTGTTACTTAGGAGTCCAATGTTAAACTGCTTTACAAAATTATTTTACATGTGTGACCTTCATATAATGCATGCATATTAGCCTCATAATAGCTTTTCATTAATTGCTTTTTTTGCTTTCTCTCTCCACATCACAGATCGCTTCACAGTGTACAGCGCCAAGAAACTCAGACAAGCATGGAATAAGTAAGTGGACGTTTCATATAATTAGATTTCCATGTTTTTGTGCATCTGTTTGTGTGAATGTGTCACTGTCCTGTGTACATGTATGAACCTGAGCTAGGTCAAAAGCTGTTGTCGCTGAAAGGTCTGGTGAGTGTCTCCTTTCTATCACACACACATAAAAATATACACACTCTGCTGAACTGTCGCTAATTTCCAGCCTTAGGTTCAGTTTTCTTGCCACTCAGGTCACACACTCTCTACACACTTGTCTTGCAGTTTACACACTCTTCCTGGCACTACCACACTCCTCACACACTCCTCTGCTGCTTATACTGTTTTCCTGCACCTCATACACTCTTCCTCCAGCTTCCAACTGGTGTGTGATACTGCACTGGGACACCAGACACAGATGGTAGGAAAAGGGCATGGTGGCATAGCTGGGGAGGGGGGCATCCCAGATGAGTGCCACCTTTTACCCTTGGTATACATCAAGAGGGGCATTCAGAGAGGGCAAAGGTGACTCAGTCTCAGAGGCCCACTTTTCCATGGTGAATGTCAGAATGGCAGTAGGCAAGACTTTGATATAAAAGTCCATCCATCTTATCTGAATCCCAAATTTCGACTGCAACAGAAAAGCATCCCGCCCCCACTGCATGAACTACTATAGGTTCTCCTGAATGAACTTCTGGAGTTGCTGTGTTGTCTGGCGGGAAATCCTCTCCACACAGGAAGCAATGTATTGAAACAACAGTGATAATCTGCAACATTTTCATATGAACACAGGCCTGTTTTTCTACTATTTAACAGTGTGTGATGAAACACCATTCATGAAAACTTTTGCATTTGCTGTTTTAAACACCTGTACAGTTGCATAAAGCACTGGTTTTCAAAGTGGAGTCCAGGGACCCCCAAGTGTCCTTGAGGATCCTCTAGTGGGTCCTCATGCTGAAAGAGTCCCTCAAGAAAGCCCTAGAGAAGCATATGGCAGAGAATGGTGACATCCTTAGGTCATTAAAAGAGCAAACGGACAACCATGCAAAGAAATGTAGCACGGTCTTCAACAAGATAGACATCCAGGCTTGCTTGCATAAGAATGAAAAAGATACATCTTCCTATCTCATGGAGGTTACCAAGCTAAAGAAAAAACTTAACAACTTGGAGGACAGATCCAGGAGAAACAATGTGCAGCTGGTCAACTTACCAACAGGAGCCAAGGGTAACAACCTGAGGGGTTACCTCTAGAAGAAGTTATCGGAGTGGATTCCATCACTGAAAAACTCCCGCAGCACCCCGATAGAAATTAACAGAGCACATCGGATCTTCTCTAACAGCACCAGGAGACCTTAGACCATGATTTTCAGGCTTCTGTGCTATACTGACCGATAGGCAATCCTGGTGGAGCGAGGAAAGCCAAACCTACTCTCTCTGATGGTACCCTTCTGCAGTTCTACACAGATTGCAGCCCCGGGACCAAACAAGAGCGGCAGGAATACAAGGATATCTGTGCTGAACTCCGTCAGAATGGGGTCAACTCATTCCTGATATACCTGGCAATTTTGAAAGTGAATTACAAGGGCATGAGGATGAGGAGACAAAGGAAGCCTAGAAGTCATTGGTGCTGGCAGCCATGGAAGAACACCAAGAGCAAACTGCACAACCTCCTCAGGAGGAACTGCAGTGAGAATGCTGACTGGCCTATATATACTAATGGACATAGGCAAGTTAATTTTCTATGTGTGACATTTTCCGTTTATCCTCACATATGGGAAAATCAAACAATGCACTCTCCTACTTTATTTAGAATGGGCCAGTGTTTCTCTGAGTATGGACTGGCAGCCTGAATTAACCTTAGTTAAAGATGTCAAGTTAGACTTAAGCTTGAAGTATACTTACTCTCATTTTTGGGAGCAAGATATATGACGTTAATGTTGTAACTGGGTCGCAACCTCTGTAAGAACAATGTCCTCCTAAGGGAGCTGGTTTGCACTTGGTGATAGGTGATACATTATTTTTCAAATGGGAATGTTTTCAACTATTTGGTTTTATCGATATAATTAATAGGCCTGACCTAGTTGTTTATTTCTTTGACATGAACATGAATGAGTCTATGGGACCTGTTTTGCCTTTCTGATATTTTTATTTGTTGTTATAGTTAGTTGTTAGTATTTATATATTTTTTTGGATGTTAGAGGAATTAGTGTTCACTGTTTAACATTGCTAAGTGAACTCACAGATGTTACAAACTAAGGGGCAGAGAGGGACTGGGTGTGGGTGGGAGGGGGTTTATTCAGGGCTTCACCACCAACTTAAAGCAACAGATCCAGGGGAATATTAACAACATAAATAAACTGGAAAATCTCATTATTCTATCATTTAATGTTGGAGGATTAAACTCTCCCTACAAGCGCTCAAAAATCCTAGATTTCCTAACACAGAAAAAAGATGGATATTGCAATGTTGCAGGAAACACATCTTAAACCCAATGATGTTTCCAGGGTTCAAAACCATTTTTACAAACCTGTTGTGGTGTTAGCTGATGGTACATGTAAAGGAGTCATGATATTAATGAGATGGAACATAAATGTATCAATTGAAAAGACCAGCTCAGACAATGGAGGACATCTGGCTTATTGCTGTACATCAATTCAGGGTAAAAAAGTAGCATTCACTCAATCACTTCCATGGCCACAGGTGTATAAAATCAACCACCTAGGCATTCCAGTGGGGTACCGTGATAGGATGCCACCTGTGCAATAAATCCAGTTGTGAAATTTCCTCGCTGCTAAATATTCCACAATCAACTGTTAGTGGTACTATAACAAAGTGGAAGTGATGGGCAACGACAGCAACTCAGCCACGAAGTGGTAGGCCACGTAAAATCACTGAGCGGAGTTGTTACAATTGGCCTTATAGTTCGATTCTCTTTTGTACCAGAGTTCAATGTTTCCTGTCTTATCCAATGTGTTACATAGTTCAGAACAGCTTGACTGCTAGCCGAGGACAGATAAAACTAGAGCCAGACATATTTTCTCTATCTTGTTTGTTAGGTCTGTTGCATTAGATACACGCCCAGTCAACATACACACACTAGCATCGCACATTCCAAGAACTAGGCATGGACAGTGGTTGGCCTGTCCATAACCAGGTAACTGGCCAATTACACTCGGTTGCGTTTAAGTCCAACCTATGTACGGGGCAGGCCCAGCCCAAGAAGATAAATGTGCATCATTTCCTAATATTGGGGCTCATTCTGACTGAGATCCAGCGAGAGCTCTGTCACTCTGAGACCAGCGCTGCCTTGCTTTATATGTGACCATAATAAATATTGCATCAGAAAATAGAAGGCTGACTCCGGTCTGTTCTTGAGCTTTCAACAAAAGAACCGAGGCTAACAATTTGACCCCCTAAACATGCTCAAAAACTCACCAAATTCGGCACGCACACCAGGTCTGGCGAAAAAATTCGATAAAATCAAAAATCGGTGTGCAAAAATGGGCTCGCTAGCGCCACCTAGGGACGCAAAACCTGACCCAGGGGCCCACAGGAATGTCATAGAAAGACCAAACCAACGCCGAAACGTAGATCTCATCAAGCCCGACATCTTTCGTGCTCGCGCCCCCCCCACCTAAAACCAACAGGAAGTCCGTAATTTGCGTTTGAAAGTCACGTTTTTGCCCAAATTGTCACTGTGCAGAAAATCTATCTCCTCCCAGGGCGTTAATGGAATTGGCTTGAAAATTTAATACATGACAAGGACACAGTGCTTAACAAACGATCTGAAGGATTTATTATTAATCCGAATCGTTTAGAGTAAATAAGCCCTCAAAGTTGGACTGGCCAACACCAACACCTCTTTTTTTTCCTATGGACTCTGGTGTGAATAGGCAGAAACTTGACAGGCAATGGGCACTAATTAGGCCCCTGGTGACTAAAGTAAAAGTCTGACTGCTTCCAAAGCTATGCAGATGGAAAGAGGACGAAAATTCCTACAAAAGTATGCAATTTTTGTTTTACTTTGACCAAGTTTCTGGCCGCTATGAAGACTTGTTTAACACTTTTGGACTTTGGTCTGCTCTTCTCTCCACTCTAGGTCATGTGACTCTGTAGCTGCCTGCAGCTCCCAATACACATTGGGGGCTGGGGTGGGAGCTGTGGCTGTAGATGGGTGGGAGAATGAATGAATTGTCTGCACTTTAAGAACGCGGCCGCCGGGCACGAGGGGGCACGAGGGGGCACGAGAGGGCACGGGTGCGAGGGCCTGTCCAACGCTGCTCGCAGCTTTAATTATTTTTTTGTTTTGTTGTTTATTTTATTGTTATGTTGTTTATTAATATTGTTATTGTTAGTATTATTAGTAGCATTATTACACAAACTTAAACCTGTCTTCACTCCACTTTACTCTGCTTTGCAAAACTGTAACAAACCTTTGTCGCTTCTCTCTTCCTGCCTTCCCCCTCCCTGTCTCTGTCTCTTTCTCTTCGTGACATCTGGGCTTCCATCCTAATCTGTCTGTCTGTGAATCTCTGAATCTCTCTCTCCCTCTCTCTCACTCTCTTTGCTGCTGATTGCTTTCAACACTTTACTCCTCTCCTCCTCCCCCAGCACTGGGGAGACTGACATGCCCTTCTGGTGAGTAGCCTACTCCACCTGCCCCTTCCTTGTCTTAATACTGCCAGCAAGTAGAAGAACAGACAAATACTGAGACCCCTCCCTCCTCTTCCCTCCTCCATAGAAGAATCGAATGGGGAGTGTCCAGTTTAAGCGTGTGTGTGTGTCTATACATTGCCCAGCTTAGCTCTGTGTGTTGTCTCTCTCCAGCCCAGATGACTATAATGTAAATCTGGACAAACCAGTTCTGAGGAGGTTTGAGTAAGTACTGCTACTCAGGTTTGAGTAAGTACTGCTACTCATTGCATGCTGGGAGCTAATATAGGAATGATGGTCCCTGCTGCTGGTGTTTTGGACATATGTGTGTGTGTGTGTGTGTTCATCCAGATGGTGGGTTCCAGTGTATGGATTGGATTGAATTGAATCCACTGTGTGGATTCTGTACTGTTAAGTAGTGCCAATCACTGAACATCATGTCATCTTAAGCCACTTAATTTAAGTATCTTAGTTAATGTAACGATCAGATTTTTTTTTTTCATATAACGAAGTATCTATTTTGCTCCTCTCTCTCTCTGACTAATATAGTGTAACAGTGATTCAACCTGTATCCAGTGCATGAAGTCCTCTCCATTTACTCAGAGCTGAATTTACCGAGGCTTTTGTGGAGGCTTTTTTCAAGAGCATTCCACTGTTTTCAACATGTGTGCTATTTACCAAATAGGTGCAACAGCCTGGAATGCAGTTTGCCTGCAATCTGAATTTCACCAGTTCACTGGCAGTTTGCGACTGCCAGTTTTGCATGGCAATTTGTCCGCCTCTGAATAGCAGGTGCTGAAATTGGTGCAGGTGTGTAGAGGAAGGTTTTGGTGGGCATTAGTTCTTCTAGTAATGCCAGCAGTAACAGACAACTTATTTAGACTCCTGAGTGTGAAATCATCAAAAAATACAGCCTACGAAGTCAGGCAATAAGGAAGAAATCCATCAATCCACACATTTTTTAGCTCAATGTGTCGGTTCCTGAGAACCCCCAGCATCTGTTTCAATGTATGGTGTGAATCAAACAGCTACTTGTGGTTGGTGTAAATGGGTTTCCTGGAAACCTCAGGTTTTCACCCTCTTTAATGTATATTGATCAGTCCAGTTCTTTACATCTGCCTCGGTGAATTTGATATTATTCATGTACAGAACAAACATACAGAAACAGCAGTGTTCTTGCACAGCAGGGTAAGTCAATATATTGTTTTCTTTTAAGGTAACATTTACTTACGATTCTCCATGGCTTTCATACGTTTTAGCCCACTGGGAGCAAAACTATTATCCTGCTTTTTCATTTTGTGTAAAGCGTCCCAGGATATTGCTCCCACATCATGGGTTTAATTCATATATTGGATCTCATAAAGGCACAACAGAAAAGCCCCAAAACAAATGCAATCACTATAAATTTTGTGAAGTTTAGGCAGAGGTGTCCAAAGGGTAAATAGCTTCAAGGTATAATAATCAGTATTTTACATATCTCTTACCATGGATCTGATGATCCTGTCATTGATATTTGGATTGTTGATATTTTGGCAGTTTTTACAATACAGCACAGTCCCAGTACAACAATTTCTCCCATTCAGTGTGTCTTGGTACCTATTTTCTCTTCTCAGTTAGTTTTCTCCTCTCTCTTTACTGCATCTGTTATGTGCCTGTGGTCCAGATCAGGACAATAGAAACTAGAATAGAAAGCTAGAATAGAATTTTAACAAGGCAATTATGGGGTGCTTCTGTCGGTACTACTACCACAAAATACAGACATCAGTCTGGCCTTCAGGCTTAGAGCAGGTTTAAAACGACCCCACCCAACCAGCAGATTATAGAACTCGGGTCCGGTGGCATTATGGTCATGGAGTCATGTGGTCATAATGCAGCATTCATCTCTAAATCCACACAACTGCTCTGCCTGCCTCAGTGACAAGGAAAACACAGATGTAAAGCTGAAAGGTAAATTTGATTTAAAGAGAGGGTACTCTTATTATTAGTCACTTATAGACTAAAGCCCAGATTCTGCTTTCAGCATCCACAAGGGTCTGCAAGATGTCACTACCCAAGTCCATGGATATCTGCACACGTGTCTGCATACATGCCAGATTTTGTGACCCTGCGATCTGTTCGCATTGACAAGTGCAGACTACAAACATATCTGCTGTACTTAGTGCAAAAGAGTGTCGAT
>OMLB01020740.1:0-12500 GCA_900302555.1 Myripristis jacobus
TATGGTTGAATAAAAGGAGATTTTTTTTTAATACACTTTGAAATCAGTGAGTTCCTATATCATACTTTGAGACAATGGTTCCTCTATAGTGCATAACTGCTAACTCGCTGAATGTGTGTAGATGTGGACCCCAAAGCATAATGATACAGGATACCATAATGTGCGGAAACAATGACATACACATGCACACACACACACACACACACACACACACACACATACACATACATGTGACCTCACTTTTTGCTTTTCATTTCTGTTGGCCTCTGAAAACATTTTTTATTTGTTCTTCGTGCCCATGAATTCATTATCATCTGTAAATCTTCTCTGGAAGATATAATTGAATTTCTCTGAGTAATCTTTGCTCTTTCTCTTTCTTCTCTCTCCCTCTGTCTTGCTCTTTCACTCTTTCTTTTTGTTTTCCTGTCTCTTCCTAACTTTGTTTTTCTTCAATCCCATCTCTTTCTTTGTCTTAATCTCTCTTCCCCCCCTTCAGTCAAGTTGTTTGAAGTGATAGAGACGGAGAGGACGCTCTACCTGGTGATGGAGTACGCCAGTGGAGGTGAGACGCAAACACACCATTCAACACAGCTTATCTTAATAATAACACAGGCTTAGGGAGTGTGTGTGTGTGTCACTGTAATCATGTTAAAAAGCAACAGACATCACAAAGCTTTTATAAACAAATGAAAAGTACACACAGACCGTACAGAATGGGTGTGGTAAGTGTGAGGTGTATTTACATATTTAGCTTGACCTCAAACATCCGCTTTGAGCACTCCGGTATAAAACTTAACCCTCCTGTTATCTTTGGTGTCAGTTTGACCCCGTTCACTGTTCATCATCTCTAAATACATGATTAGCATGGCTTTTTCCCTTCATATTTCATGACTTGTCCTAATTTAATGAAGACAAATGGGTGAACATCAAATTAACATGATATGTTTTCAATGTTCTGTGCACATTTGTTACCCATTGGTGTTACTGTGGGGTCTTTGTGACTTCAGACATTTTAGCTGTATAAACATAAGAAGTATCAACATTTTACACATATTTGGTTTAGTCGTTCCAGATGACACTGAGGGACTCTGACATGACATTTATAATCTTCAAAAATCTTCCCTCTGCTTTAGGGCTTCACCTAACATAACCACATCTGTAGTGGTGCAAGAACCACTCATAGCTAATTATTTGAGAGGGAAAAACATGATTCCCATAAGAACTTTGATGCATAAGAGTTGGTGAGTGGTGAGTTATGTTTTATTTAAAAAGCTGTTTAGATAGTCAACATGACACATAATGTACCTGACAACTTGGGCAACCATTTTTATTACAATAATTTTCTGGAGGTTTAAATTGCTGTGGTCAAATTGACCTCAACTGATAAAAAATGTTTGTACATTTGTAGGTAACAGGAGGGTTGAAAGAAGCCTCATGGTGTTAATTTGATTTATGCAGTGGCTTAAAGTTCTTAACCACCAGTCATGATGTCAGGATGCGACTGATTCAGATTCATAAAATCCTTAATTGAATACAGTTTTCACCTTTTTCTTTTGGATAACTTTCCAGGCTCAGAATCTGGTTTTGCTTTGATTGTCTTTTGTTCTATCTGGATGGGGTTATGATTTCAGAATAATGTTTGTGTCACATCTGGCACTCCACTGATTTTTTTAATCAACGATCTGGGTGGCGTCTGGTGTTAACTTTATTACTTCTTAAAATTACTGTGGGAGCATGCGGTCTCTTTCCTGTCAGATTTTAGTTGCTCATGTTAGACGTGTTCAGCTTGTATCCAGGTATGAAAGCAACTCATCGAGCATGACTTATCAAATCAGTTTTGGACAAGGAAGCTAATTTCTCCTCATCCGGCAGCCCAAAGCACCGGTGTGCAGCTGTTTAATGACAGTTCTGTCCAGAGACAGGAGCAGGGTGATGGTCCCCAACCTTTTTAATCCAACGTCACACATACGCACGACACAGAAATCACATCTTGTTATTGATTTCTTGGAAAGGTCACATTCAGTCCGCCAAGCCAAGAGGAGACGACAAATAGTAAAGCGCTGCTGGCGAAGGAGCAAATGACATTAACTTTGAGATGGGAAACTATGATCGTAAGCCAATTGCATTAGCTTTTAATGAAGTTAATCTAATATTTTTTTCACTTGGCATTGATTTTCTTTGAGCAAAATCTCGGCACTTCTTTCATCTTGCTTCTCAACTCTGCGATGAGCCTTCAAACAGAAACATACGGCGACTTTTCAGGCAGGAGTCGCCTCAGAAACTCTGTTTTATTGCGTAGAAATGTCGTGTTGCCAGAAAATATTTGAATAGGTTTTTAACCTTGTGTAACACTTATTTACAAATTGCAGAGTGTTGCCAAGGATTTGATTTGATATAATTTTTTGGGCACGCAGAACCTATTCACTTCTAAAGAGAGATTACTATTTCCCTGCTGTTTTTTTTTTCTAGCTCGTTTGCATCCCTGATCGCATACCCATTCGCAGCACTCATTTTGCCCTTTAGATCCGACCTGTGAAGCATTTATCTAGCGCTCTCTGCCTTTAGCGGTTGAGTCAGAGAGCGACGATGAATCGTTGCCTTTCTAAACCTCCGAAGTACAGAAACGCACCATCCGGCCGCCTGCGCAGGTCAGCGCTGACAGAGCGGGAGGGTTTCGAGGATCCAGGGGAACAGGGGAAGCTGTTTTTGTTGCGAGTTCATGTGTAAGTTTCCCGTTGCTTCAACACACACAGCAGCCACTCAGCCTCAATTAGCACACGAGTGATGGTAGTCACGTTTTGGCTGGAAGTGAGCAAGAGAAAGGGCCGAGGTCTGCAGCAGCTTGTGCCTGCGGTGTCAGACCCAGCATGGAAGAAGCGCTGTACACTCCTCAATATGGTCAAGAAACACCCTCGAACCACACACATGGGCGACAAAACCGTCCAGCTGCTTTCACAACCTGGGGTGGATACCTCGTTACAAATTATTTTTATCTCTTGTTGGTTTTTTGGATATCACCTCACTGCGTTTTTATGAATTGTGAGTCACTTTGTGCTCTGTTTGTTTCTGTATTTCTGTCTTCTCCTCATCCTCATATTAAACTTTCACTTCATTGCTTTCTCTCCCTCTCTCTCTCTCTCTCGCTCTGTTTTGCAGGAGAGGTCTTTGACTACCTGGTTGCACATGGAAGAATGAAGGAAAAAGAGGCCAGGGCTAAATTTAGACAGGTACCCAGCTTTTCTCCCCCTGCAGTGTTCTGGTTTCACACCTCTGCACCTCAGACAAGCCGCTGTCCTCAGGCGGCAGCACTGGCACTGTCAGCTCACGACTTATGAGAAACGCCAAAACTCGGCTCCTTCCTCATCGCTTATCTCTGACTCACTGTCACACACAGTCCTAACTCAAGACGCCCTTTGTTTGAAGATAAGAAACTTTCAAACCTCCCTCTCTGTCTTTGTCTAGAAGGGAATGCTCAGAAAATCTAGCGGCCTGACGTATTGATCACTAATCAAGGCCTGCAAAGAAAATTATATCAACCCTGTGTTAGTCTGTCTTAGCCAAGTAACAAAATAGGATATAAAACCATGTCTTAAAATTCACAGAAACTATCACATTCATGTGTAGGGAAAATGTTTAAATCAGAACAATATGACAAGATTGGTGCACAGTTTGAAGAGAAATGTGTCAGTAAGCAGAACAGTCCCGCTTTGTTTGTCTCCAGCAGAAACAAGACCATGTTTCATGCAGCGTGAAGCAGATGAATCCTGTTTAGGCTGAAATTTGTTCATTGTGACTGCAGAATTAAGATTCACCTCATTTAATTTAGTTTTCTGGAGCGCTGGCTTCTGCTCCAGTTTGTGAGCGTTTTCCACCTCGTTCTTGTCTTTAAAACATCTAGCCTGTTTATTTCTTTAAAAATCCTCCATATTTCTCTTACAATACATTATTTTAGGTTTACTTGGATGGGACATTCTGTCAACAATGACCTATAGGTGTGTTTTTGTAATAAACAACAATTTATATTTTCAAAATTGACTTGGGTCTGTTAGCTAGTTGTTGCCCTTGCCACAGGCAGTATTTCCCAGCTTCACTGCTGCAAAATGTTGCTGTGCCAGTGGCCTCAAGGTTGGTGATATGTGGGCAAGATTTTGCAGCGACTGAGATGGCGGGGAAATTGCCCTCAGCAGCAATGTTAAATGGAGGAAAATAAATGTGGGTGACATACAGAGCTAAAAGGAACAGTAGTGTAATGAAAAATCTGTTATCGTTCAAGTTGGCAAAATTACCCATTTGCCGTATCTTGGTGGTTCCTGCGCAGGGCAGTAAGTATGGAAATTGATTTTGACATCATGAAAATTATGAAAGGGTGTGGGGGAAATGTTTGGCATTTGACCACCACACTGAAATGCCTTCAGAAGAGTCTGTGTACATGGCTAATTTTGGCTAGTGTTATTAAAGTTTAACCTGTAACTAAAAGTGAAAAAGAAATTAGAATCAAAATTGTAATGGTGAAAATTAAGGTCTGAAAAGATTTATGTTATAAAATGTACAGGAAGAGGAACGCTTCGTGCTAAAATATTGACTGTGCATCACGGCGTCTCTGTGCTGTGATAACTTCAGGATGTCACATGAACAGAGGAAGCCTTGTAAATTTCTCACAGTCCGGGCGGCTGCAGCCCTGCCTACTCTGTTGTAGTTTTCCTGTCAGTCTAGACCACATCTCCTCCCTCAGCACCACCACATCCTTTATCACAGCGTCTGTGTGCAGGCTTTCAGCTAAACCGAGTGTGTTTTTCTTCTTTGTGCAGATTGTATCGGCGGTGCAGTACTGCCACCAGAAGCACATTGTTCACAGAGACCTCAAGGTGAGTTAAAAAGGCCCACAGGCTGGTTAGAAGTCAGTTCAGTCGCTACAGCTGCATGTGGGGAAAAGGATAAAACGTACCCAAGAAGGGGAAGACGATGAGACAAGGGAGCCACTTTAACGGCTTTGTGATGTTTTTAAGAAATCCGCTTGAAACCTGTGACCTCGTCCAGTGGTTTTCATACTTTTTCGTCCTCTGGACCCCCAACTTGACTCCCGTTAAACCCTGGATGCCCACTTTATCATGATTTTGACCTCAGGACTTTTGGTTTGTGTTCATTATTGAATTAATATTATAGATGTCATGCTTGCCTCATAAATTTGAAGTGGTAAGAATCACTCAAATTGTATGTGCTGTAGTGATGTCCAGTGAATTAACCCTTTGAAACCTGAGAAGATTCACTTGATTTTTCATAAACATGGGGGGAAAAAGTGATTTGAAAATGAGGAAAGAATGACTGGATTAGTAAGAAAACAGAAAAAAAGCATTGTTCAAGTAAAAATTCATTCTTATTCTTTTGCTTCAGAAGTAGTTTTCCTTCCCTCACTATTCAAATTGTCAGTTCTATCATGCAAGCTCATGTTGAAGGTGAAAAACGGCCCGGGTTGCCACATGCGTTGTAAAACCTTTTGAAGCAGGTTTCAGATGTCGGGGGTTAAAAGATGTACAGCTGTGCTCAAAGACGACACTGAAACTGTGGCAGCCGGGACTCCCTGCATCCCTCTTTCTATTTGCTTGACTGTAAATGGCGCCGTGAGTCACAGTTCTGCAGACCTCCTTCGATGGATTATTCATGAAAGTTGGTGCAAAATTTCCAGATAGTTTCATAAGAGCAGAGTAAAAGTGTGTTACAAGGGGAAAAAAATCAACCCTAAAGCACTTTAGCACTTAATAACTCATGTTGGTGATGTGCTTGTAATTTCTGCACCCAATTTCTTTTGCCGAATGCCTTGTCTTATTCCCATTTGTCTGTGGCTGATTGTAGATGATGTGATGTCTTAATCTTCGCACCACTGGAGCACAAAATAGACCAGAATGCATTGCAATATCAAGGCGTGTTATTTTGAGTGAGATTGAGTAAGGTCATTTTGATCATACATGCCTCGGTGTTCAACAGCTGGTTGGTCAGTATCTGTTTTTGTGCAAATATGTTTAAAGCTGTATAAAGCAGCAAGTTCACAACCCCTCACTGAGGATTGTGAAAAGGCATTCTGGGAAATCGGCCACTAACTGAAGTGAATGCAAGTTTAGGGAAAGTGGGTCACACCAGCAAAGTAGCAGCTTCATCACAAAATAACCCCCCTGGAATATACAGAATATTACAGAATGATATTAAACAGTATCAAAGTATGTTTTGTTTTTTTTGTTTTTTTTAACTTCAGCGTGTTTTTCAGCACTACAGCCATAAAACCCTCAGCCACGCGCAGTTGGCAGTTTAAGTCGAAGGTTTACATACACAGGAAGACAAAATACACCCATGTGTTGTTGCATGTGTGTCTGTACGAGTATGAGTGAGGCGTACAGGTAGTGGGCGGCCCTCTAACCTGCTCACGTGTTCTCCACCACATCACCTCTTGTAGTGTAAACGGACGCCTCCCGTTTGCAGGCGTGACGCTCTTGGCTTCCGTACGTATAAATATTGATGCTGCTGTATTTTTATCTCTGCGTCGGTGGGAGTCGGTCCACTCAGAGAGCCCATATATCTGCTGCTGCATGTCTCCGTTTCCTCTCTACAGCCTCATGAATGATCCATGAGGAGAGAGATGTGAGAGGAGCAGAGAGCTGTCATCTGCCCCGCTCGCTGTGTGTGTGTGTGTGTATGTATATGTGTATGTGTGTGTGTGTGTGTACTTGTGTGTGTCCGCACCACCAGGGAGAGAAAGAGGGAACACAGTTAAACTTTAACCACGATACCAGCTCAGACTTGTAGGCCACTTTGTTCCTCTTAGATGTTCCTTTCGGCTTCACCGATGACATCTTCCTTAAATGTGCGACCCGCAGAGATTAGAGCTTCTTGTATTGATGTTGGTGAGCCGTGACGCAGGGAGCTTTACCATGTATAAGTGAAGCTGTGTGGGATGCTGATTGTTAAATCATTGTGCTTGTTGGGAAATCTGTTCATGTTCTTTGCCCGGACGTCCTAGTTGTGCTCAGGCTTACGGTTCCATATGAGCTGGTAGTGCATGTTGAAGTTGAAATCCTTGCCTGTGTTTGAAGAGTTTGATTCCTCAATGAGTTAGTCGCTGCTTCCAAAAAGAGTTAAGAAATTAAAATGTGTATTTTTCAGAGAGCAAGGAAACATCTTTTTCTGCAACAATTAATTTTGTCACATCAGAAGATTCCCAATCCCCCCCAAGGCTGATGAAATGCATTAATATTACTGTAACATGCCCTTGAGCAAGGCACTTAAACCTCCTTTTGCCTCAGAGTAGCTTCTCAGTGTCCAGCAGAAGCAGATGATGGTTGTACTGGGCAGGACACACTTTCTCAGTGTGACAGGACGCTATGGGGGGCAAAAAGCATTCAGACCTGGGAGAAAAGAGTCCTAACCCCGACATTTCTCTGTCTGCAGGCTGAGAACCTGCTCTTGGATGCAGACATGAACATCAAGATAGCCGATTTCGGCTTCAGCAATGAGTTCACTCTCGGCAACAAGCTGGACACGTTCTGCGGCTCACCGCCGTACGCCGCCCCGGAGCTTTTCCAGGGGAAGAAGTACGACGGGCCAGAGGTGGACGTCTGGAGCCTGGGGGTCATCCTGTACACGCTGGTCAGCGGCTCGCTGCCTTTCGATGGACAGAACCTTAAGGTGGGTTGCTGTGTGTGAGAGAGAGAGAGAGAGAGAGAATGTGTTTTTAACCACACTGTTTAAAAACAGACTTCTGTCAGCCAAGACACGCAGACCTTAATATGAGAACTTCGCCAATTCCTCCAAGAGTAGCTGGGAGCTGATTGGTTCGTGCAGACTGAAGTAGCTGCAAGGCGGCAACACTATTTTTGTCCTGTCTAATCCGCTATAATGTGCCAGGTAAAGAGTAACAGCACCATTACAGCACCACAGAACAATAAAAACTCGTTTGAGTTTGATGGTTGATGCACTGAAGTCAGCATAGTTTCTTTTCATTGTAATTTAGAATTTATATATTGGGTGCATAATTTCCACATTTGCTAGTTCTGTTGTTGATTAACTGGTTTCTTTGAATTTTACTGGGTTTCCTATGTGACTAGCTATTGATTTCTGTTGCTAGGCTGATCAGTCTACCCTCAACCAGAATGTATCTCCAAATGAAAGCACAAAGCAGTCTGTCACAGTGTTTCTCAACGAGGGGTTTAGGGATCTAGAGTGGATTCTGGTGTTTTCGGGGGTTGTCAGTTTCTTTGGCAGATAGTTTTCAGCCTCTTGGCCTTCTCTTGAATGAAATAAGACCATGTCAAGAGAGAAAATCAGTTGGTGTATTCACCAAGCTGCATATTCACACCTGTGACAGTGTTTCACTTTGTGTTGGGCACAAACCAAGAAAGCTGACAGCCACTGTCTGTAATGGTGGCATCATATTTCTTTTACCACCATCGTTTACCAATACAACTACTTCCTCAGCTGCCCGTTAACGACAAAACCCAACACCTGTGTTCTCAAAGTATTTTCCTGACTTCCCCTTGTCACCTTCCCTTTGCAGGAGCTGAGGGAGCGTGTGCTCAGAGGGAAGTATCGCATCCCTTTCTACATGTCCACAGACTGCGAGAACCTCCTCAAACGCTTCCTGGTGCTCAACCCGGCCAAACGGGGCACTCTCGAGGTGAGGGAGGACGCAGAAAATGTAAATATGCCTCTCAATTATTAACCCCCAGCATGTCAGCACGACCGGAGAATGCCGTCTGTCCACCACGTCTCCAATAACCACTCCCTGGTCCCTGCACCCACCCTGCATCTCCTGGCGACCACGGTGTCCTGTTGTTCTGTGTGTCCAGCCCACACTCTCCTCCTCCTCCTCCTCTCTGATGCTGTGGTCATGAATAATGCATCGTCACTCTTGTTTGACCGAATTTGTCTTCCTTGTTTGGTTCTCTTTGCTTTGATCCGGTAGCTCATGGCAACACAGACTTTTCAATAATGAAGACCACCTTAGTCAAGACCAGATCCAAAGGGAATTGGGGTGAAGATCAGAGCAAATCAATTTCTATTCATGACTAAAACGGACAAGAAATTGTTGACATTTCTTCAGAATGCCAGAATAATGATTAAGGGGTTTGAGAAAGATCAACAGAGATGTAGATGTGTTTTCTTCAATTCAAGTCCCTTAAATTGTTTATTGGAAAATGGCAAAAAAGCCAAACATCCCACCCATTTTGTTGTGTTATGTTCAGACATGGCACAAAAAGGCAGAAGGCAGAAAGACGGATCTGTCAAAATAGACACGACACTGAGAAAACTCCTGGCTGTTTAGGGAAAAAAAAGTAGGTCAAGACAAGCCTTAAGTCCTACAGCCCAGACACAAAGTTTGCCACAGACTTTTAATGTGCTTACATGTACTTACAGGTCAAGGAACAATCAATAATCGTGGGGTGTTAGCATATCCGCAATATTTAGACATTTTATTTCACGGGTGTTTTTCAGTTACATGGATTTGGCTCTACTTGCTTTTGGTGCCAGTGACTTTCCTGCATTTTGTTTTCCACTGCAGACAGTATCTCCTCATGGCAAAGCCCCGCCGGCCACATGTGGGCGTGCCCTTTCTCTACAAGAGCCCCACACGAATGTTTATTCAAAAAAAAAAAAAAAAAAAATCAACAAGACCAACGTGAAATGGCTGCTTCACATGAACAATATTTGTGTAACTATGAAATTAACTTAACCGGTACCAGACACAATCCCAAACATTCGCCCAGTGGAAACCCCAAAAAAGCGAGGAGAGCCGATGCCATGTATAGGAAAAACGCCATCAGAACGTCCGCTGTCGTTTGAAAGTAGTGAAGCTGTTGATTTAGAAAGCAAAGAGACAAATGTTTTTGTTCCTTTGGCAGACTAAATATTGGCATTGTACGGACACAAATATACAGACACCCAACATCATAACTACAGTATGTACAGTACAGTATAATACAAAAAATCATTTACAGTTTATTATAGCACCTATGTGTGTTTCCTCTTTAAGGAAGCACAAGTGTTCTCAGCTGCATCCATTTTAAAAGGCAGCGCTGGCTTTTATCAATGTGGTCAGTCAGTCAAAGAGATGGTTATGTTCCAGTTTACTCTGTTTGAACGAAACAAGTTTTCAGTACATTAAGATTGATGGAAGCGAATGAAACCAAAGGCAGTTCACTCGACTCCGACGGGCACATGTATCCGCAGCAGATGCCACATGATTGCCCTAGATTATGCCATAGAGGCCAGTTACATCAGAGCCTGTGTTATTGATCATTAGTTGGGCTTAGTCTTCATGATAAGCCCAGAGGGCAATTGATCAGCAGCAAATAAATAAAAAAAAAAAAAATAGCACACGGCTACACAGTACAGCAAGACAGTCAGATGTATGCATTTTGCCATGAAATAGCAGCAGTTTATGTTTAAGTGTGATGGCTTTTTTCTACACCATCGGCTGTTTAAGTGCAACAGTGCAGTTACAAATACAGAGAGGGGATTGGGGTAATAATGTTTTTTCAATACAGCAAGGCCTAATTTATCTGGCTGTTGTATGGAAAAAAGGGATTTAGGCATCCATTTATGCCCATATTTCACCGTCTTGCTCTGTTTTGCAGCAAATCATGAAGGACCGTTGGATCAACGCAGGATTTGACGAAGACGAGCTCAAGCCTTTCGTCGAGCCAGAGCTGGACATCACAGATCAGAAGAGAATAGGTAACCACAGGAGACAAAAACAACACTACCCGCTGATGCTTGTTGAATCGCTGCCATTGCGAGTAAAATCACATAATTGCAAATTTGGTGTTTTTCACAGAAAATGGAAAGTTTTTTGCTTGTGTGAGTTTCTGACCCCTCAGGCCTGCGAAGCCCGTCAAAACCTTCAAAAATGCACAGCCATCAATAGCAAAAAAGCGCTTTCTCTCCATTACTGAACAAAAATGATTTCTCTACCTGATGTTTCTTTCTTTTTTTTTTTTAATCTGACAGCGGCATGAGAGGTGAAGCATTAAACGTTAACGGGGCTGCAGCAGCAAAACGGAAAATCAGTCTTATTATTTCAGCGCGGAAGAGCTTTTAAAGGAAGGATGAAAACGTGATGATGAATAAATAAACAAGAGCAGCGCTGTTATATGGAAAGAGAGAGAGAGAGAGAGAGAGAACAAGCAGGGAGGGTTTAGGAGAGACAGAAGCCTCCCCATCATGCCTTGGATGAAAGCAGTAAATGTGGGGAGCCGTTACATAACAGCAGCTGGGTTGGCTGTCAGCGCACATGTGTTGGTACGAACTCCCAGTCACCCAGTAAGCACAGACTGTGTGTGTGTGTGTGTGTGTGTGTGTGAGAAAGCAGATGGGGGGGTCTAAAGCAAGGAGAGAGAAAGGAATGGGGAGATCTATTGTACTGATTTTCTAAATCCAAAACGATATATGGAAAAATTCTGAAAACCTAACCCTAAATGGTCAGATTTCAATATATTCCTCTTCTTTTTTTTTTTTTTTTTTCCTTAAAGTTTTTATTGCAAGATCATTTCTACAGCAGTCTGTGCAAAGAGAGAAGGGACATGTGGGCAACATAAATCAGGATTTAGACTTAATCAATCCATTTTTTTACATCCAAAAATTTAGAATTATATTCAGTGACAAGATGTTCCACGCTTGCTTTAAAGTGTTAAATCATGTATCAGTCTGTCACGACTTCACACAGGACAGACATGCACACCGATTGGGGGATAAATGGTTATGATGAATGATTAAAGCTCCTCGTGTCACATGCAGCACGGTAGATTTGTACAGGATGATACCGTCGAGCCATTTGATGTCTTTTTGTCGCATCATCATGGCCGCTATCTGAGTCTGGCTACAATCTTATGTGATGGCAATAAATACTGTTGTATTTACTGCAAAAAGGAATCACCTTTGAATGGAACATAAATTGAATTGAGAGAAGAGGAAGCGATAGAAATAGTGGGGGAGACAGAGGGAGATAGGAAGGAAGGGGAGAGAGAGAGGATGGCGATAAGGAAAGATGGCTATCACATGTTCGGCCTAATTAGACAGGCAGTGCACGTTCCCAGCAGCTCTCCCTCCCCTCCATCTCTCACTCTCCTCACTCCCTTCTTTCCGTTTCCCTGCAACTGACATCTCAGCTGCTTTTATATGAACCGCAGCGGGTTGTCAACAACACAATCAGACTGCAAATCCGTGGGTCTGATGGGGTCTTTTTTTAAAATCAGACATCATGTCGTCCACCTCTGAGTTTTCCTCCCCGATTGCAGCCAGCGAACTTGTTTGCCTTTAATTTTTTGTTTTTAATGTCACACGGCTGACCGGAAAAATCACTCCAGCCTGGTGTGGGAGGATTTTCCTCTGCCAGATTAGGAGGTGTCACTCTGTAAAACCTGCGATGAAAGCTGCTAACCCACCGATAACAATTTCATTTACTATGGCTGTCAGCGGAGAGTTTTAGTGTCACGTCATGATGAAAATGCTATTCC
>OMLB01020740.1:13597-26438 GCA_900302555.1 Myripristis jacobus
AGTGTGCACACACACACACACACACACAGATAAATGTTTAAAGGGAGCGCTGCAGCAGGGAACACCACTCCACCTGATGTGCTGTTCTCAACGTGAGCTTGTTGGAGGAAGTGCGAGCCCGTAGGCGTCAAGGCCACGCATGCTGATATACATGTGTGTTTGGTTTGGTTGCGTGTGTGTGTCTGTGTGTGTGTGTGTGTGTGTACATGCACACCTGCATTCATCGTCATCACCTGCGTACTGCTGACTGATGCAGGTAGAGATGGCATATCCGCCATATGGTGCATCATGTTACTGTTATTACACAAAATTGGTGCTAAAAGACCCAGGGGATGGATCTGTACTGTATGCAGCTTTTTAAATGAGTAATCTGAAGGCGGGGGCGTAGCCACTGTATCCTCCCGTGTGTGTGTTGCATTTCTCTGAGCGTGCAAAATAGACTGCTTTAGGTTTGCATAAAACACGTCTGTTGGCTGTCAAACAGAGTTTAGGGCCTGAGCTAATGGGATTTGTACTAAGCACTACCTGACAAACTCTTAAATATCTCCATCTTATCAAGTCGTGGAGTCTTAAAATCTTATTTTTCTTCAATCAATGTGAAAAACAGGCAGGAAAGGCAGATCACCCCACTAGGATCATGAAAAAGTCACTTAAAGGAAGGGAATACTCAAAACAATTTTTTTTTCTTTCAAAGGGTTTTATTTTGGATTTGCAGTGACGGCTGGACGGAAATAAAATCAAATCATTATTCAGTGGTTATTTCATGACACACGTTTCTTTCCAGAACTACATTTAGATTTTATTAAATGCTGAAGGAGTTATTTTTGAAAGTAAAAACTTGGGGGAAAAAAAGTATTCAGTCTGTCAAGAGTTATCTCTCAAAGGCTAAGGTTACCTGCTGCAAAAACTACATGAAAATACAGTTATTGTTTGGTATTGTTAGCAATTTTCTACAAGTTATCTACAGTTAGCCTATCTACAGTTAGCCAGTTCCTTAGATATTGAATAGTGAACATCACTGAACAATGCTATGGTGTTTTGGAAATAAAGCATATCATTTTGAAACATGAGAGGTTTTGTCCATGCAGATTTGAAATGTGTTGGTCTGTATTTTATTTCATTTTGAAGTCAGTAGATGAAATGAGTCCATGTTTCTGATTCTCTCTCTCCAGATGTGATGGTTGGGATGGGCTACAACCTGGAAGAGATCCAGGATTCTTTGGCCAAAATGAAGTACGACGAGATCACGGCCACCTACCTGCTGCTGGGCAGGAAGGCCTCCGAGGTACGAGCAGCTCCACTTCAACTCGACACGTCTAACCAAACCGGCTCTCCCTGCCTCACCTAGAGGAACGAGCACGTCAGGCTGCATGGTTATGTGGTCCAGTGAGCACAGAACAACCTGAATAAAACCCTGTCCCCCAAAATCACATCCCTGACTATCAAGCTTTGTGCCAGGCTCTTTGTCTCAACTCACCACTCCTCTGTTAACATGCAGGGGACAAAGAAATATTTGTTTTAAGACCCTCTCCACTTAAAAATGTGTTTCTCTTATGTTTATGTCCCCATAAAATGTCCAACCTTGTCTATACTGACTTGTCACCAGAGAGGTGTTTTCACACTCCTCTACTCAAAGGGGAGGTGACAAATTAGATCTTTTAGTACCAGAAAACCATGTAAGGTGCTATCAAGAACACACCGTAAATACTTACACCAAAGGAAGACAGAACGAGAGGAAAATATGTAACGTCAAGAGGAAACTGGACTCACTACCGGCTATTGAGGAGATCATTTTTTTGACTCTTTTTTTTAAAAATAAGTTTATTTCATCACGTCCTGTCTGTCTCCATACACCAGACTTTTACTCATGCACACAGGGAGAATCTTCAGTGCTGTAGATTCACCTTATAAGCCCTCAATTAGTGGGGATGGGACACTCTTATCTGTTGTTATGATTTAAATTGATAAGACGTGCATTTTTATACAAAAGATCTTGCCGAGTGCAGATTTCAAATTATTGTAAGTCATGCTAAATAATAGCCTTATTGCTGCCCCGTTATAATTGGATAATCTGTTTCCAGTTAATTAATCTGCATATAATCTGAAGTTGTGGGACTCGTCGTGGGAGTTGTGTGTTAATGAGTGTGTGTGTCTGTTCGCCCCTCAGCTGGAGCCCAGCGAGTCGGCGTCCAGCAGCAACCTGTCCCTTGCCAAGCCGCGGCCCAACAGCGAGCTCAACGGCCAGTCGCCCTCGCACCTCAAAGTCCAGCGGAGCGTCTCGTCCAACCAGAAGCAGAGGCGTTACAGCGAACAAGGTGAGGCGGCCCCGAGGCCCGGCGCTCTCTTCCCTCTTTGGACTCGCAGCCACAGAGACATTCCTCCTGGGGTTTTCAGTTTCTTTGGTTTGCGTGCTGCAGTGCTTCCTCTGTAATTTTCTGTAGCTGTGTTTCCTCGGGCTAATCAGAGTTTGGGTTCCACATTAACTCTGCTTTGGTTCCAGTGCAGGTTGGTTAGAATAGCTCCTGTCTGGTTGTCATGATGAAGAACTTGAACACTAAATGTTAAGACGGCACGACATGGTTAAGATAGAATGTGGTTACATTTTTTTATTTTTTTCTGTAGATGTATTGCTGGTTTTCATGTGTCTGGAAAAAAAGAGGAAACTCAGCCATGTCTCTGTCTTCATTATAAAGTTTGTTTTTGTCAGAAACGAGCTGATAAAAGCAGTTACATCAAACCACACACGTAGGAAAGACATTTTAACCTTTGGTTTATTTGCACTGCTCAACACTGTCCAGTCTGATATAATGCTTCGTCAATAACCCCTGTTTTTTTACTGCTTCCTCTAGTTGTGGTTCTTTAAATCTGGTCACAAGCAGATTGACCAGCTTTGTTCACCATAAGCAACATAGCAGAGTTAGCTGTACATTTTTCTTCACAGAACACTCACATTTTGGTTAAAAGTTTCTATGTGCGTCTTTTCATTTCCCCTAATATGCAGTTTTTGCTTTTTTAGCATTCTTCATTAAAACCAAAAGGCAGAACTAGCCTCCAGCTGCAGCGAGTTTTGCCAACAAGCCATTTTAAGGAATTTTAATGGACACATGTAGAAACTGCTTACCGCAGTCTAGTGCTTAGAGAAGAAAGAAAACCAACTAGAACATTGCCCCAACTTAATCATTTGCATTTTAACAGTACAAGAGATCAAGTATCAAACTATTTTAATTTTGTAAAAACTAAGGATAACTACTTTTAGTTAAAAAAAAAAAATCTAATTTTGTTTATCTTGTTTTGGATTGAAATTTTCATTTTCGTGTAAACAAGTCAAGTAAGTGTTCTAAATGTAACTAAGTGTTCCTTTTAAAATTGCTAATATTTTTGCCAAATATGCCAAAGGTCCATCCGTCATATCTCTCTTGCTGTCCCACCTCCAGTCGGTCAGAACGCCCCAGGCGGAACGGGACACCCCAAGAGGAGTCAGACCACCACAGCGGAGAACAACGTCAAAGAGGAGGGCGGCGTCCAGCTCCGTAAGCCCGGCACCCCGGGGAGCCGCGGCGCTCCTCCCGCCAGCCCCCTGCTGGGCAGCGCCAACAACCCCAACAAAGCCGACATCCCCGACCGCAAGAAAGGAGCCACCACCGGCCCGAGCGTGAGTCACGTCATCAGATGCACAGAAAACAAAGTTCAAAGATTTTCATCTGTCTCCAGAGCCTGGTGATAAAGATAATTATCAACCCTTTAGAACACAGGAAGCCATAAGCAGGCTCTTATCTTGAATGGGTTTATTTCCCCCTTTGAAAAAAATTCCCTGTATTTTTGTTAGGGTATTTTTTTTTCCTCTTCTCTCTATCTTATATTTTTTCATTTTATTTACTTCTTTACTTTTTGTAATTAATTTCCCCCCCCTGTGATAAAAATTAACTGTGATAATTCGGTAATTTAATTTTCATAATGGTTGTGAAGGAAAGTGAATTCGCTCAGATTAATCTGATTATTTAGCCTTTTTTTTTTGTCCTTTTGTCTTTTTTGTGTGCACATCACATACGTTCTTCAATATTTCAATTTGAGAATACACAACAGATTTTGCTTTAGCGTTTAAAAAATAAGCACAATAATTATCATTAAAATTATCCCAATACTAGAGACACTCATTTCTGTTGGTGTGTACATCATGTGTATCTAATCCCTCCCTCTCGTTGGTCCTGCAGAATAACACTGCGTCAGCAGGCATGACCAGGAGGAACACGTATGTCTGCAGCGACAGAAACAACACAGACCGCCTGTCTGTCATCCCCAACGGGAAGGAGAACAGGTGAGGAGGCCGCCCGCCGCCTTCCACCCCATTCTGCTCGTTAACAGGTTTCCTTCACCAGTTCAAGCAGAGGCAGAATCTGGGCGGTGTGAGTCTGTGACATTTTCACCTCTGATCGATAAAATTCCTCTCAGTGAGACTGTAGAAGGGGAAGTAGTGATGAACAGGTACAAACATTTCATTTGTTAAAATTTCTTTCTTTTAAGCAGCAGTGGCATGACTGCAGGACTTTACATGCAGAGTATTACACCTGTTCAGCTCAGGTAGCCTGAAGGGGTGGACAGATATCAGGCCGATATTGTCTTCATGAAACATCGGCCAGGCAGTGAAGTCCAGCACATATGATGATCCAAATTCTGTTTCAGAAGCTTTTCTACCCTGACAAGATTACAGCTCTGCGGGTAACATGTACTAGCCATGGTCACAATTAAAGATATTTAATATTGGTTATTGGCAGGTCCAGTACAATATGGTTGGCCTTCAGAAATCAGTCAAACCCAGTAGCACAGTATTGATGTTTGAGCGCAAACGTTTTCCTTGGTTACTGGAAGGAAAACCAGACAAGATCCCAAGCAGAGAAAATCCTTTATTGCATTGCATTCCCTCTTTTTCTTTCTGTTTCTTCTCTCTTGTGTTTCTTTTACTTTCCCTTTTTCTCATCATCTTATTTTTCATTTCTGCCTGTGTGTGTGTTTGGTTTTGGGGGCGGGGGTGGTGGTTTCGGTGTGGCATGAACAGCATGACTGAGATGGCTTGTGCCACTAGCCCCTCCTCTGCCTTTGCGGCCACCGCGTTCGGTGCCTCGTCCAGTTCGGTGCGGCTGAGGTATCAAACCGTCGGCCCGTTGTACGCTTGCCAGGCAGGCTG
Source organism: Myripristis jacobus (assembly GCA_900302555.1). Classification (NCBI taxonomy): domain Eukaryota; kingdom Metazoa; phylum Chordata; class Actinopteri; order Holocentriformes; family Holocentridae; genus Myripristis; species Myripristis jacobus. Next base: position 18,780 of record OMLB01020740.1, read on the forward strand.
GGCCACGCTGCCCCACTCCTACTACGCTCTGGACTACTGCTCGCCCAAGTAAGACGACAGGGCCTCCAAACTCCCCTGTCTGTCTCCTCTCATGTGTCGACCCTCTTTGGCCCCGCTAACCCACACATCCAGCCGGCTTCACTCTCTCTAACACCCCGACTAAACCATGGACTCCATGTGTCGCCCAGAGGAGTTAAGAACTGGGAACATCCACCTCATTCTGCTAGTGTCCAAATGAGCGTACATGCTCACCCAGCAAGGTCTAGAAAATCACACAAATTCACCTGCCAAGAATATTTTTTACTGGCTAAAACATTTAATATACATTTAATCACCTTGCCTGTTTTCAGATTTAGTCTGTGTATAGAATCAAGATCTGTGTGAAACATACAGTGTGCAGATTTATAGTTTTAATTTAAAACTAGGTCAATAACTGATACCAGCATGTAGGGCTTGGCAGGTATTCGTAGAGAACCAAAGTGGAAGTGATCTTTTTGCATCTGTTTGTATGTCATAGATTTTCATTGCTGCCATTTAGTCTGTAGTCCAAAATCCCTCTGGAAAATATGATTTCAGAAAAATAAAGGCCATGTTGAATGGACATTATATTTAGAGTTTTGTTCAGGGGTCAAAACATCCATCACCATCTCCTGAGTGAGTGAGTTTTGATGTTTTGTCTCTTTTAATTTTCATTTTTGCCAACAAACTAACTGCTAACCCGCTGGCAAAGAGGACTGTTATAAGTTATTAGCAGTTCTCAAGCAACAGTTAACATTCAGATAGCATTTCACCAGCATCAGAAATTTGTTAAGATGATTGATGTTGAGATGTTGACATACTGGTCTCATGGAGAAAGCTTCTGTGTGGACCAGACTGTATTTGCAGTGTTTCTTACAAATCCCATTCATATTTTCCATAGAGATTTTTGGATTACACACAGAAAGGTGGAGATGCTAACATGCAGCAATGCAAAACTACGCCAGATGTCGGTTCTCTTTTTCAGACCTTAGGTCCTCACAAAGGCAGAATCACTAAATATTTCTGCACACCAGATTCAAGCTGCCAGTATTTTATAGCAGTATCATTTTTTTCTGTGTTTACATCCCCGTTCTTCTTAAAACGGAGGATGTCTCGGCTCCTCTGCAGACAGCGCTGCAATAACAACCTCACGCCACTCTGCTCCTGACCTCTCCTCCATTCTCTGCTGTGAACTCTGAGCCCTGATCTGCTCCGTCTGGATCCCTCACCGCTCGTCCCCGACACAATGACCAAGACCTGCCGCCCCACCCAGCACCCTCAGACCACCTTGTCTGTTTTTGTTTAGTTCTCTAACTGATCAGGGACCCAACTCACTCCTGTCATCGCACAAGTTAGGAACAGATGAGCTTCACATCCAGGGTGGGAAATTAACACCAGCCTAATGTTGGTAAAGTTTAGCTGTGAGATGGTGCATGTTTTTCAAAATGTTTTAAATGCAGCTGAGACGGTGAGAAGGAGTTTGTGGGCTTATTTTTCCAGCCCACCTAGTCTTATCTTGCTCTCCTCTTGTTAAAGGGGTAGTTCACCCACTTGAAAAATGTGATATTATTTCTCTTCCCCTCTGGCTGTTATGTAGGACAGCAGTGGTGTCGTCTTCCTCTTGTTACTGAGTGTTAGATACTGCAGATGCTAACCGTTAGGCTCCTGCCACTGACGTAGACTTCCAGCACCCGGTAACAATGAGAGGAGGATAGCGCCACTACTGTCCTACATAACAGCTGCGGGGGACGTGAAATATCATTTTTCAAAATGGGTGAGCTCTCTCTTCAAATGAGCTCAGGTGTATCGGCCTGATTTTTTTTTTTTTTTAGCTTGTGAAATAGCCAGAGTGATGATTGGATGTTTGAACAAGTGAAATTTCCTGCCCTGTTGACATCTAACCAGCGAGATTCATTTAATTAAAATCCATGATGATACCAGAAGCCCATTTCGCAGTAACAAAGTGGCAGCCATTTTGGAAATAAGGAGTGAAATGTGATCTGACGACAACAAGGGTTTTTCCATTGCACCAGTAGCCCCGTGTACCTGTACTGGGCCGACTGCGGTTGACCTTTTCATGTGAATACTGAGCAGGTTTGGTGCTGTTTGTGTAGCAGAGCTGCATGAATAAACCAGCTTGTTACCCTCTAAGCACCTTTTGAAAGTGCGTCAGTGTTTGCATGATTTATAGGTAAGACCGCTAGCATTCACTACGTTTACATGCACACAAGAAATCATATTATTTTGACAGGTTATGGCTGTTCAAATCAGTTTGGGTCATTTATATCAGTGTTTACATATGCTACCTTATTCTGATCACACAAAAAAACATGCGCTCGTCCACTGATCTGATTTGTTGATTGGAGTGTTAGAGCAGAGCTTTACTCTCCTGGACATTTTACTCTTCCACTCTCTCCCCTTCCACGTGCACACACACCCACAAGGCCGTACAGAAATCAGCGCAGGGAGATGGATGGATAGATAGATGAATAGATAGATACTTTATTGATCCCAAATTGGGAATTTCGTGTGTTACAGCTGCAGGTTTGTCCGGTCATTGCACAGGAAAAATTATTAAACACAAGTAACAAAATGAAAAGTGCATCAGTACAAAGGATATAATAAAAAAGAAAAACCTTTGTATAACCATTGCCCCTTTCAACCTTTGCATTGACTAGATGTGTAATGAAATATATCTGCAAAATATCCATAGAATTAAATATGTGTATATAAATTATGTGTATACAGATAACTACCTATACGAGGCAAACATCCTATTTACTGAAGTGCATGTAAACACAGTGACTGTAAACAAACAAACAAACAAACAAGAGGGGGAAACACCTTGCACTGTGCCAGTACAGGTATAGCATGGTGCACTTATGCGGTAGAAAAACACAATCCTCTCGTCCGTGGCATTAATTATAATAGATTTCACTCACCTCTCCTCTGCCCCGCCCGCCTCAGCAGCGTCGCCGTGTCTCCCGGCGGCCAGAGGAACCCCGTGGCGTCCACCCACAGCATCGCCAACGCCACCACACCAGACAGGCTCCGTTTCCCACGAGGCACCGCCAGCCGCAGCACCTTCCACGGCGGCCAGCTGAGGGACCGCCGCACCGCCACCTACAACGGGCCGCCCGCCTCGCCCACCCTCTCCCATGACGCCACCCCGCTCTCCCAGACTCGCAGCCGTGGAACCAGCAACCTTTTCTCCAAACTCACCTCCAAACTCACCCGCAGGTAGGCAAAGCGCCGCCACGCTTGCTCTCTTCCTCTCAGTGCCATGTGTGACAGCGGCTGGGGTTTAACTCTCTTTCTGCTCGGTCAGCTCAGAGGCTAAATTTAGGCTGTCGCCATGAGGTGGAGCATTAATTTAAAAGGCTGTTTTATAGCGGAGGTTTTTGATATATGTTCTTTTTTTTTCTCCAGCACTTTTCAACCTTAAAAGTGATTAGTATTTTAATTTTGAAAAAAGCCCCTGTCTTGACTTAAATAGAAAGTGATTAGACCTCAGCCCTGCTCTGTACAGTATAATCCCCTGTGACTCTGTCTGTTCGAATTAGAAGCCAATCAAGACGGTGCCTTGTAGAATTAGGATGATTAATTACATGCTGGGGAACACTCGCTGTCCTGTAGAATATGATTTATTCCTAAGTCTTAATTGTGTATCTGTCGCAGCCTGGTTGCCAGCTAAAAAAAAATTTGACATACCTATAAAAATGTGACCCCTTTTAAAGTCATGAAATTGTCAATGCATAGAGTTTTTGAACCAGAAATTGGCCTAATAATTGATTACACAGCATGATGCTCCAGCCAAACAGTTTATTGGTTAAAGAGCGGTGTCAGCCATGCTGATAAATTTCAGCATAGGGTACATTAGCCAGTCCATTGCTGATGACACCTGCAGTTTGTTTTTTGGCCCAACTCGTAATGGAACATGGTTGTAATTGGTGTGTTTAGCTTTATTTTGCTCAATTACATGAAAACCAGGGCTTGTAAACAGAAGTTGCATAACATTTTCGTAACATGTTGTCCTGCTGGTAAGAGAAATCAAAGCCTGGCTGCCCTCGGTTCATTTTATTATGCTCGACTCTCAAAGAATGAGGAACCACTAACTATTGCAACCTCAGTGGTTTCATACCCATAATTCCTTACGTTGTGGGATTGTTTCTGTAAATGTAAATGTATCAAATGGCATCGATCTCACGTGGCCAAACAAACTGAGCAAGAACTAAAGGAGGAAAAACTGCAGGTTTCGGTGTTTGGTGTGAGTCTGCCTTAAGCCTTAATACCACCGAGGACATTTCTTACTGTGATTATGGGAACCTTTGAGCTCCCGCAGTGACGCAAACCAAGTCACGTCACATTTCCACACATAATCACCAGAGACAAAAACAAAATACACTGAGAAGGGCTGGACTCTGGAAATCGACCAGTTAGAATGATCAGTCACAAACCTCCACACATTCTCTTAAAAATGCACTGGGAATATTTTGCAATAGAGAATGGGAAAATATAGTAAGTTTAAGTTTTCATATCCTTTTAGAACTGTTAGATTCACTGTTAATTGGATTAATGAAGTAGAGTTGCGGAGGATAGCACGGAAGCTACTCTATCTGTAACGAACATGAAAACACGTCACATGCAAGTGCGCAAAATAAAGACGATGCCCGCATTACCAAACAGAAGCTGATGAAAAATGAAGTTCACTGTCCAATGCTGAGGAAAGCAGCCAACTGGATACCATTTATCCCGAGGAGGAGGGGAAAAAAGTCGATTTGTCGTATTGAAAGGCCGATTCGGGTGCAGCCCTAATCCCGAGTCGTATTCAGTAACATTCAGAAACATCCTCTCAGCAGGAGGTTCTGCAGGCAGCCAGGCTAACGACATCTGTCCTGTAATGACTGATCTAAAATGAGGAATTGAAATCAACATCGTTTTGATTATTGTGAATCTTCCCCTTCACTGTTGCTGATTCCAATCACCCCATTTTCGTTCACTCATTCAGATTTCTCATACCCACTTCCCTGCCCCCTCACTCCTCCCTCCTTCACCATTTTCACTGTTTCTTTGTCTGATTCTGTTGTAGAAACATGTCATTCAGGTTTACCAAAAGGTAGGACTTTTGTACTGCCTTCGCTCTGTGCAAATTAACCTAAAAAAAAAAAAAACAAACAACAACAACAAACAAAAAAAAACAAAAAAACAAACTCACTCAAACTCCTGTGGACTCTGAAAACGCGTGGGGCTGCTGACGCTTTAACTAACACACCGCTTAGCAGAAAGTGTCTCTGGGTACGTTGACATGCACACAATACTCCGCTCACTGTTTCTAATCAGATTATCACATTCAGATTACTAGATTCAGATTGTTGAAGTTAATACACAATTTGAAGTGACAGTTAACATGGATTTATTTCCTCGGCCTGGTTTACTTGGAGAAGAAAAAGACGTCATCATGTCAATATAAGATGAAACATTTTGTATTTTAGATTTTTTTTGTTTTTGTTAGTTCTTTGTGTTGATTTGCTAACAGGACACATTTCCCTGTGCGGTATTAGTTGCCAAAAACAAATGCGCCATAATTAACAAGCACAAAACAGTGTGAAATCGTAGGTGTTGTGATCAGGTTGTGCTTACACCGATTATGAACTTAATCTGATTAAGACAATCAGACTAAGATTTTTTTACATGGCGGAGTACTGATTTTTAAAATGCTTGGGGTTTTTAGTGTGTGTGTAAATGTACCCAGTGTGTCTGTGGCTGGTTTGAGTGGGACAAAGGCTGATTGGGAAAGCAGAGTCGACCCTCCTGGAACAATCAGTCCAACACCGTCTGTCAACAGCCAACAACAACAACAAAACAGCTTGCTACTAATCAATCGCCAAACGCATGCATGGGGTTGCTTCTACAGCTGCTATTGACTCTGGTCTGTTTCCCACCAGTGATTGTTAACTATTGAGCTCTGTTGTTGGAAGTACACGCTATAGATTGCTCTTTAATGGTAAAATATTACTTTGCTGCAGTCGCACAAGAACAGATAAACCGATTTTTAACTCCTTGCGGCCCAGATGTGATCTTACTGTGGATTACACAAAGAGCATTTGAGTCACAAAGAGCTAAAAGAAATACACAAATGCAGCTCCTGCTTAGCCTAGATTGTCATGTTTGCTTAGGATTTTTTTTTTTTTTATCCTGCCAGTCTGTCCTTGGTTGACCTGTCCAGTGGTGATAATTGTGTTTCCATTGTTGTGATGTAGTCGTGCTTTGCATTGCATCTTGTGTACTTAAAGCCTTACAGACATTTTAGTCAGTAGAAAGGATTGTTGAACCTGATTTTGTAGTGTTCTGCCGTGGTTTTGAGCTGGATATCATGACCTCTGGAGCTTTTGTGAATTGTCTTGACACCCCAGAAGCAAATTCAGCTGTTCATCAGTATGTTGGCATGTCACCTTGTGTGTTATTTAAGGAGTCGGGTGCGGCTTTTCCACAGAAACTGATCAGCGGGTCAGTTCTGCAGGGCTCAGTTCAGGAAAGAGATGCTGATCTGTAGTCAGGGCAAGTTAATTGTACGCCGGCTGCAGCCATGAACATCCCAAGCCTGGAAAGTGGTTGGTGACTTCTCTTGTTGTAGTAGCCAGCAGGCTTCCTCGGAGCAGATCACAAGCTTTTAAACGACTGGTTTGTTCAAACTTACCAGCCACTGTCACATGTGTCGTGTTGTTTGGCTTCCCAGCCTGCCGACACTCAGCCCTCAAGGACAAAGCACAGCACGGCGAGGCCTCCCAGAAAGGCTTTCTGGACCTTGCAGGGTCCCGTCCTGAGGCTCAGCAGTGCCATCTAGTGGCTGCTTGGCAGACCGTCGACAGCATGCACAGCCTCGTGGCTCATCATTTCTAGACAGACGACTCTGATGTCATCACCGTCCTTCCATCCCACCTCCTGCACTTTGATTTCTATGTTGGTTCTCATTTTTGCTTAAAAAAACAAACAAAGAACGATACGAAACGACCATCACGTCCTGTGATTTTTCAGTTCAAGTGTCATGGCTTTGTCATATTTTATTTTTCCTTCTCTCTGGAAGCTAGGTTTCATCACTTCCTGCTCCTCCCTCACTCCTTTCTTCACGTTGTGTGTGTGTGTAAGTGTCTTCCTAACCTTTCTGTGCCCTTTAACCTTGGACCTCTCGCTGCTCTTCCTCTCCACCCAGGGTCAGTATTGACCCGTCCAAACGGCAGACAGCCAAAACAGGGCCTGCCATCCCTTCCACCCAGGGAGGAAAGACCCTTAGTAAGTCTTGTGTCCGCCAGCCTCTCTCCCATGCCTTCCTTCTCCTCATCCTGTCATTTTGTTTCTGTTTGGGCCTGTACTCATGTCGTACATGAAATATTCTTTCGTTCTCTCTCTTTTCTTGTCATGTATCCATTAAGAATTACACGCTTTTTTCAGACTCCACCTTTTCTTCCAGATTCAGGAGCAGAAGATATAGAGAGTTGTAGGAAGTCACAGAAGGAGATCTAGAGTAAGGGACTGTTTTAACTCCTCACCCCCCTCCCCTTCCCCCCCGACAAGAGTCGGAGGACTGTGTGTCAGTGAAATGTGGAGGAAGTGAACCTCTTTCCTCTTGTGTGTGTTAACACG
>OMLB01020741.1:0-28019 GCA_900302555.1 Myripristis jacobus
GGGGGGGGGGGAAATGCATTGATCACTTACAATCACGCCTTGTAATGTGATTTGTCCGATATAATCGAAGAAAATGTGAGGAAGGAAGTCCAAGTGACTCAAAATGCTCTGTTTGCGCCTGCGTGTTTGCGCCCCTGCCTTGCTCTTTCCATGGGAATCAACTCTTGCATGAAAAACTTCTCCCTTTGTCCTTTGTGTGGGTTTAATGACGTTATTTATGGCTACAAGAGAGGAAACGTTCCAGGGGCACCTGAAGACAACCTACAAAGAGGAGAAAATAATAAAAAGGGGATCCAGGCTATGGCACAAAATCCTGAAGTCGAGGAGTAAGTGCCTAGGCAACCATTAAAAGGCCTATAGAGTGGAGTCGTAGGGCATCCTCCTGCTCTCAAACAGGAAGAAAAAAAAAACATGACAAAGTTGAACATGGTCAGAAATGAGGCAAGTCATGGCTGGCTCGGGTCCCTCTTCAGGAAAATGCCCTCTCCTCTCGCAGGTTATTCTCTGTAATCAATCACTCAGCAAAGTGTGTGATTGAACGCATGGCTACGGACACTGAGACACACACAGCTCAGTGCAAGGAGCCGCGATGAAATTCTAGGTAGCCTGATCATAAAGGTGGGATTTCTGAAATGCCACAAATGCCATCGTCAGTGTCACTCCGGGAATATCATGGAGAATGACAGGATGAAGCGACTGAACCTTCCCAAATGTCACTCTTTGTAAAGGGGATTAAGTTAGAAATGTGTGCCCCAATGTGTTTTGATTGTAATCCAGTTGAATTCATATCTATTTTTTTTGTTTGTTTGTTTTATTCTGAGAGAAACATGGTCATCCCAGCCCCATGATGAAATAAAAGGCCATGTGATGAAGGAAGATTCTTATTTTAGTGTATTTTAACACAAATATAATGACAAAGGAAGGAAGATTATTTCTTAACAATAGTTTTTTTTTTTTGACAGTATTTATTATGGTGCTGATTCCCTGTGAGTTTTTAAGGATTATCACACCGACGTGAAATATCTCATCCTTCCTAAGCTGTTTTTGTGCCTTTCATCTTTTACTGAGCCCTAAAAGACACATGTTTGGTTCACAACTCCTCAGCAAGTGTTAGACTGTTATTGTTTGTCCACTACAAGGTCATCGTAAAGGTTTGTTGAATGACACAGCTGAGAAACTTCCCCTCGCTCCCATCATGGAACATTTTCTTGCCACTTGTGTGAGATGCGTGCAACTCTTCTTGTTCCATCCTGAGATTCGACTCAAAAGGGCATCAGAAAAGGTCGGGATATAGAAAATATTTATTGAATAGCAACTGTCAAAAGGCTGTTTTCAGACTGCAGAGTTGACCATTGATGAAGTCTTTCATCAGTGAGCTATGTAGACTAACTATTGTTACACACAGGACCAGGTCAAGGTTCCTCAACTCATTTTTATTATGTTTTCTTTGCTTTCTTTGTTGCCACAGAACATTGCAGCTCTTAAACAGTCTCCTTTTTTATCAAAATAACATAAGTGACATTGACCAATACAAAAATATTACAATAGACCTTGGCAACAAACACCCATCACTTCAACAAAATGCAGGAAAAAGACGAGGATCAAGCTGTCTCTACTTAGCGGTGCTTCTTATGGAGCAGTGAGTTTGAATTCTATTCATTTGCAAGTGTTCTGCCTCTATGGAAAGTGTGCACAAATTAATGTGAAAATTGTTCTCAATTTTTTTTTTCATACTGAACAGCTACATTTCCCTATTGCTTTACACGTATTGTATGAGGCACATTACTTAATTGTCAAAAGCAAAGGCCATGTAGGTGATGTCCCCCCTGGTTCCCACAAGGACGGTTTTATGGCACGACTGCACACAGTTTGAATTGTTTAGATTGAACGCAGCAGAAACAGTGTATTCAAGCATAGTTTCTTATTGGGGCAATAAACCGTCTAGACAACACTCCCTTCTTTTTCACCTTCAGCCAGCCCCTTAAAGGGCATTTGTTTTTCTGAATATATTGGCTCGTCTTTGTCTCACAATTATCAGCTGTGTCATCATAAAGCTCCACTCTTTCACGCTGAAACATGGCAGAGTGAACGATAGAAAGACCAAATATCACACATATGAAAAAAAGTTACTGAACTATGTATGTCAGTGTGTAGACTTGTCCTTGGTTCATCTATACAATAGATACAAAAATTAATCTCTCGGTGACAGCTTAAATTTTCTATTTCTGTTTTTATTGCCACAGACCCCTTTAAATACTTCACTGGGATCTTTTGACTCTGCTTTGTTGGCTTTTTCATAATGTCTTACTTTATGGAGGCCTGTGGTGACTGAAAATTATTTCTTGATCTTGGTATCTTTGTACTCTTTCCTTTCTTTTCTGATCCTTGTTACAGTATTACCAGAATTCACTCAAAAATGCACTGTATTCAAAAGAGAACATCTGGTCACAAGAATCAGTGCATTGAGCTGTGAATAAACACTGAAAGGAGCCTTGTCCCTCAAGTTTTTGCACTTATGGGGAATTCCTCCCCTCTCTGTCTTCTTCTATATTTCATATTTCAGACAAACCTATCTTTTCACATACAAATAGAGATTTCTTTTACAGTGGACATTTGGCAAGCTCTTAATTTACCGAGTGACTGGGCATCTATTCTTTAAGATTTACAGCCTCTAATGCCCCCCTCAGAGCCGGTACAGTTGTATACAGCTTGGTATGTCATCGGCATGTCAGCGTCCAAAAATAAATTCTTGTCTGCAAATGGTAATCTGAGAGAATGTGAGAGTTACAAGCAAAGCAGTTTATATTTACAACATAACTATAGGCAAATTTGATATCTGGTTACTCCGAACGCCTATGTTGTTATGGTTTTTGGTCAAATGGCTTATACTGTACACAGCCTCAAAAAGACATAACATATTTACCCTCTGTTCAATCATATGATCACAAGCCCCTTGGATTACAAGTTTTAAAAGCCCCAGATGAATTATTTACGTCAGGATCATACACAACTTGTTCATTTACTGAACTTGTGAGGGTCTTGACCTTCAAGGATTATATTAAACAGACCCTTCATTCATGTAAACAGAATTGGCTGGACAAATAAAACATAATTTTTCAGAGTCATTTTATTAATGGCAAGAGCTGTGATTATCGGTTGTTTTGTGAGTGATAATTCATTAAATCATTTTATGAATTAATCATTTTATTGTATATATACCTGTCTATGTCACTTTGCTTTTATCACAGATTTTACTGTAAACATTCCAGGGAGGATCAGTATGAAGTTATAAAAGGTTATGGACAATAGTCAGTAAATTAGTATAAATTCTTCCCATGTTCGGTGGGAAGTCTTTGCAGTAGTGGGTTGTGTACTTCCTGGTATGTTTTTACACCTATAGCTAAAAGGTGAATGTTAAAGCCAATCAGTGTCATCATAACAAAACGAATTTCACCATTTTCATCTCATAATTCGTCTTTTTCAGTGCTGAAGCCGGCTGGTCAAGAGCGAAAATAGCCTTGAACAAGTGTGTTCAAAAGTGTGACGTTAGCCAGAGGTCATGCTGATCATCTGAATCTCTTGACTTTTAAGTCTGGGGTGGACCAAAGCTATTGCATAAAATTCCCCTCACACAAGCAAAGATCCCACAGGCCATCACCATGAGGGGATAATATGTTGTGGCTCTCCCATTACTTTGTGCACAGACCTTTATATATTTTCTCAAAAGTCTTGTTGATCTCTGTCTTCAAAATCCTCATCTACTGAGCAGAGGCATAAATTATTTGGCACAGACAGATTTATGCAGTAAAAAGGTGGATACAGTTTTACCTCCAGTCAGTCATAAGGCAAGCAATTTTCAGAAAAGCATTCATTATGCTTTTTTTCCTCTTCTTATAACATCCTCATGGATTCAAGATGTGTGTATCCTCTGCTATATCCCTGGTCTTATACTCTGATTGTCAAATGTATGAGAAGTTTAGTACAAAGTCAAGGTTGTGGTTACACTCTTACCTGAAATAATTATTGTAATCCTATAATACATTTTAGTATAGCCAAGTATAACATATCACTGCGAGTCTATAAATCAGAACATTATAGTGATGCTGTAGGAGACAAAAAAAACAACAACATAAAGTGCTACACAATCACTGTACACTCATTTTTCTTTACCACAGACACAATGTCATTCCTTATTGTAACCAAGTATCTTAAAGAAGCCATAGGAGATAAAGATACCATACAATAAGATAAGGTATAGAACTCCCACCACAAACACAATAAAAACCTAGTAGGACTATCCGAATATTTTAGTGATGCCATATAAGATCTAAAAAAATAACATAACTACCATAAAGTCTCCACTGGAATACAATGGTCATCCCACAGGAAATAAAATAAAATAAACACCACAAGGAAAGATAAGGTCACCATAACTTCACTGTAGATTACAACTGTAAGTCCCTACAGGAATATTAGGACAATATTGCAGTGATTTTTTTTTTTTTTTCCCTAGGCCATGGTGTCGCCTGGAGTCTGTGAGAATCTCCTCCGAGCTTGTCTCTGGTGCTGACAATATTTTTCATGAACAAGGAAGGAGCGATGAGTTGGGTGTTATTAACCCTCCCTCCATCCGGCAGTCCATCCACTCGCAGGGCTCCTCCCGCCCCCTCCTGGCACTGCGGTCCGCTCATCAATAGGGAGCCCATTTGAATAATGTGTGAGCACTTGGACTGGAGCCAATCAGCTGTCAGAGCACCGTGATAAATCGCAATGCATTATTGATAATAATAATTACGTTGACATGCGCATTTCTACTTGAGGGGCTAATTTTTCAAGCCGAAGAATTTGTAAAAGAAGGGGAGGAAATTGTCGGTAACTATTTGCTGCTGATGTTTGCACCATGTCGAGGCGCAAGCAAGCCAAGCCGCAGCACATCAACTCCGACGAGCCCGGCTCGGCAGAAAATGGTAAGTTTACACGGACACGACAGGAGAAACTCCACGGTTTTAAGCTCGCCGCAGCATGTTGCAAACTGCTGGGACTTTGTCACAAAGTTAGAGGCTAAGCTTCGTATCGCCCTGCTCACACTTTGACCTGTTTGCTGACCCTTGGAACTGGACAGGGATAAAACTTAACTTTCGTGTTAAACGATAAATTCATATTCACTCATGCTGTTGGAAAAACTCCTATACAGGTGTTCCGTGAGCTCCGCTTTATCCCACATATCACTGTGAACTTTTTCCACTGTTACTTTTCTCGCGTTTTGCCAAACGAAATTACGACCGACCCGCAACTTTAACTCTAATATTTTCAAGTGGTCTAACTCCAAGTAATTAATTTTATTACATATTGTGTTTTCTCTTTTTGGCTTTTGTTAAAGCATTGAACGTTACTCCCATTCAACTTCAGTGGCTTTTTGAGCGGTGTGCCTCCTACCTGTTGGATTTTGGCGAATTTACATTGTAGTTTACGGAGTTGTCTGTTGTTTTGGGGAAAACTAAACTATATATAATCTGAGATCGATATGGTTGAGTTAGACGTCTTTCCCGTGTACAAGTTTTCATTCAAAAAAAAAAAAAAAAGATTCATCTGTACTTCTTTCAAACATAATTGTGAGGCTGGTTTTTTTTTTTTTTTTTAACTGGATGTTACGACTGGGTATTGTCCTCTTTTGCATAATTTCGATTATTACTATTTGACTGTTTCTAACTTTTTTTCAGAGGTTTGCTGTGGTCTGTTAAGTTTTCACAAGTTTATTAGTAAAAAGTCGTGCGTAATTGATGGACTTTTAAACAAAGGTGCCCAACAACTGTGTATGAAATGTGACTCGGGAGTAAGCTGACCTAAAGGCAATAAATCCCCCAGTTTAATGCATGACTGTTTCCTTTCGTACATATGTGGAGAGGTGGGGGATGGAGCAGTGGTCTTTTTGTGGAGACTGGGTGGGGGTGCGTTTTGGCGTTACCAAATGCAAACCCCAGCAGTGCCATGGCCCTCACCTAACAATTGTGAAGCCAGGGTACATTTTCAGTGAGACGCAGGGGATTGTTAATTCGGACTTGCAAAAGTACAGTGTCTGATTTCTGAAAAATAGCTAATTTGTTTCTCCAGACTTGTGCCCGTTTAGTGAATTGGATGTTTAGTCTCGCCTCGTGTCATGAACCTCAGGAAAGGTGATCAGATTCAGGTCAGGCGCCATCAAGTGGTGGCCTGCACTAGTCGCGTTGCCTTTTTGATATTCACCTGATGGTCGACGGAGGCCGGTGCGCATCTTATATTTCGGAGTTTGAGCTGGACTCCATTTGCCGATTCATGAGCAAATCGTATCAGCTTCACCTAGGACCAACAGGACAGAAATTTGCTTCGATTGCGCTATAATAGAGCATGCCTTCTCTTTCACACCAGTGCACTCATCGCTGACTTGTTTGACAATGAGATGACTCTGAATACAGTGCAATTTGCAACTTTTTGGCGCCGCTTCATGTTGCCTGCTGAGCAATTAACAAGTCTCAACAGTTTCGTTGGGCGAATGCAAACAGGTGGTCTACCCCCTCTCTGTGATGCATTAGCATTTGACAATGCACCCACTTGTGAAATGGCCTCTTGGTTAGCAGACAAATTAACCCCCCCACTTGGAGCACTTATCAGGATTTCACGTGTTGTTACAAAATATTAAAAGTTACTTTTCCTCATGCCAGATGTTTTTTTTTTTTTTCATCCAAGTGTTTGACAGTTTAGTGTTTTTGTAGTTTGGCTTTTTTCCCCCTTCCACACAGATTGTAACATGCTCTCACATTGTATTCACATTCATTATCCAACTTACATTTTGTAGGATTTCAATATGGCTTTAGTCACTCACTGTAAAAATATTATCAAACAAGTTATGCTCGTAAAGAGCAGAGTAAATCACTAAGCCTGGAAGGGTTCTACATTTTGGAGTGGGTAAGCAATTTAATATCCTTGGTTCTATTGTCTCCCTGGATGTTTGCTTTTTGGTAATGTTAAGGTAGATGGTTGCCCTCTGCTGGCCCTGTGGACAAAAAACAAATCCAAGATCCTTTGACAATCAAATGAGTGTATGAACAGGTTTTGACACAACATAATTATCATTCTCTACAACACCAACACTGTTGACTTCTTTCTATCATCCAAGTGAATGTGTATATCAAGCAACATTCATTTTTTGTGTTAATAATGCCCTCATTACAGTATGAATGTTGTAGGTTTTAAACGTCTGTTAATTTTGTTTTAGGAATTATTCCAGATGGTCAAGCTGATGAGACTGGGAATGAAGTGAAGCGGTTCAGAATGGAGAAGACAAGGGTCTGCAACAAGTGTTGTGCTGAGTTCTTTGATGAAGCTGAATTTATTGAACATGAGAAGAACTGCACTAAAAATCACCAGGTTGTCATCATGAAACATGGTGATGGCAACGAGGTGCCTGAGGAATATTCACAAGGTTCTCCTGATGGCCTCAATAGTGACCATGATGACGGCCGGTCCAGCAGTCATTCCCCATCAAATGTCAATATAGAACCGCTGGACAGAACAGAGGAAGAGACCAAAATGAATGCAGAGGACTTGGGTCAGCAGGAACAGGCAGAGATGTCTGCTAGCCCGGAGATGTCTTTCCAGCCCTCACCCAAAATGCCAGATACAAATGTCACTCTGGAATCCATGGCTGCCACTAATGTGGCTGTCACTCAGTCTTCAAACAATACATCTTCTCCCTCACCTCAGGATGCCCTGCAGGCTATCCCGATGATCCTGGAACAGTTGGTGTGCCTCCAGCAACAGCAGCTACAGCAAATCCAGTTGACTGAACAAATTAGAATCCAAGTAGCCATGATGGCCCCACAGGGTCTTCAGTCATCAGTAGGAGCAGCAGTGGACCCTCTGAAAGCCCTCGGTGCTCACCTCTCTCAGCAGCTTTCTGCTGCAGCAGCTCTGATAGGCAAAAGAACGGGAAGTCAAAGCCTTTCCATGGAAACCATGAAGCAAGGTAAACTACCTCAAACCACTGGCATGGCCACCTCTCTGGCTGGAGGACTTGGGACAATGGCTTCTAAAACAGACATTTTGAAGGGCATTCCAGACCTGGCTAGCCGACTGCCAGCATTACTGCCACAGTCCTCAGGGGTCATGGCTTTCCCCGGCGCCTTCACTGGAATCCAAGCAGGGATTGACCCCTCTAAAAAAGGGAAAGGCAAGATACTGAACCTTCCACCTGAATCAAAGAATGGTGATTCATTATACAAGCACAAGTGTAAGTACTGCGGGAAGACCTTTGGGAATGACAGTGCTCTTCAGATTCACTTGCGTTCTCACACTGGAGAGAGGCCCTTCAAATGTAACATCTGTGGAAACCGTTTCACAACTAAAGGAAACCTCAAAGTGCATTTCCAAAGGCATAAAGACAAGTATCCCAACATCAAGATGAATCCTCATCCTGTGCCAGAGCACCTTGACAGTGTTCCTACCAGTAGTGGCATTCCCTATGGCATGTCCATGCCCATTGAAGAATCCAGCATGGCTGAAATGAAACCTATGCTAGGCCATTCAGCTGGTTTTCACCCATCATCCATACCAGGGTTCAAGACAACATTTGAGGGGTTTGGAGGGGACACATTTTCCCAGAGACCTTCCCCATCAACAAGTGATGGTGCATCAGTTTCCTCAAATGTGTTTGGCCAAGAAACAGGGTTGGATCAGAACCAGGATTCTAAGGAATTGATTGGAGCTCTGCATCATATGAATGGTAATGCTATCTCAGGAGAGCAAAGCTCTGGAACAGCCAAACTTCAGCAGATGGTAGATGGTTTGGAGAAGAGGACCAATGACCCCAACGAGTGTGTCATCTGTCATAGGGTGCTCAGCTGCCAGAGCTCTCTCAAGATGCATTATCGTACACACACAGGTGAGAGGCCCTACAAGTGCAAAATCTGTGGTCGTGCTTTCTCCACAAAGGGCAACCTCAAGGCCCATTATGGAGTGCACAGGGCAAACACCCCTCTTAAAATGCAGCACTCATGTCCCATCTGTCAGAAGAAGTTCACAAATGCTGTGGTTCTGCAGCAGCACATTCGCATGCACATGGGAGGGCAGATCCCAAACACCCCCATGCCAGAAAACCAGTTTGAAGCTGCTGAGGCAATGGACTCCTCTTTACCAGATGAGAAGTCTATGGATACCAATGGTTTTGATGCAAGCATGGAAGACCATGAGACAGAGCTTGACTCCCAGGAGAAGCCAAATGACACGTCAGATTCTCTCCCATCTACCTCTGAGGAACAGCCACAGCAGCATGGTCCCCCCGCCATGTTTTCCAGCCTAGATGTTTTGAAGAATCTCACCTCAGCTCTTGCATTGAAACGCCAGAGTAGCACAGCTTCAGAGAGTGAGGGAACACCCAAAGAATCCCCCTCAGCTCCTCGGGAGCAGGAATATCAGAATGGCCGTAGTCCGGCCATCTCTGATTCAGCCATGTCATTCCACTCCTCTTCCCCTTTGAACAACCACATGGGCAGTAGCAAGTCTCCTGAATCTGCCATGGCTGATGATTATGCCCGCAGTGGATCAAGGCCAGACTCTGATAGTGGCACTCAAGATGGCAATGAGTCAAGTGGAGCCCTTGACCTTACAGCACCCAGCAGCTTTACCCCTAAAGCAATTAAGGAAGAACCTGGTTTACCCTTCAGTAATGGAGACTATGGTGAGTTAATTATTAATTAATTATTACAAGTCTTGTCATGTTGAGTACTTAAAGCTAATTAGTTTCTCATCTGTGTCTACAGCTCCTAGTCACATGCCTTTCATGAGGATACCTCCAAGTCTGGCCAGTCTGGAAATGAAGATTCCTCCAGAGAATCCCTTGGGCCAGCATGGTTTATTTAGCTCCCAGATGCCTCAGGGAACAGGCATGTCTTCATCCACCACCAGTGCACCACGCCGATCAACCAAGCAGCATCTTTGTAATGCCTGTGGCAAGAACTTCTCCTCTGCCAGTGCCTTGCAGATCCATGAGCGCACTCATACAGGGGAGAAGCCTTTTGCCTGCACTATCTGTGGCAGGGCTTTCACCACCAAGGGAAATCTGAAGGTACATCATCTCAATGTGATTCACATCCATTTGAAGATGACTTGCAAAGTCATCTTCAGTTGATATAGGCCCATATTGATCATTTTATTGTGTAATTTTGACTCATGCTGGTTTCTGTTAGTGTTTACAGCGTACAACAACTAAAGTCTTTTTAATGGTATTCTAATTGATTGTGTACATGTTTGTTTTAGGTGCATGTTGGAACCCACATGTGGAACAACAACTCGAGGCGTGGCCAGCGTCTGTCTCTGGATAACCCCATGGCGCTGATGGCAATGAGCTCAGAAGCTAAAATTTTGCCGGAGATGATGCAGGCCTCCAAAGAACTGGGTGCTCCACCAATGAACTTTGACCCCTCCCTGTGGAACCAGTATGCTGCTGCCTTTAGTGGTGGCCTGACCATGAAGACCAATGAAATTTCTGTCATCCAGGGTGGTGGGATCCCACTCCCTGGAAGTCTTGCTGGTGGGCCTCTGGTTGGATCAACTGGAGGCCTCATGAAGATGGATGGGTCGCACTCAGGTTTGCCTGCTACCATGGCTGAAATCGAGAAGAACAGCTCTGACAGCGTGCCAAAATCACAATTCCCACATTTCATGGAGGAGGGTAAAATTGCAGTTAATTAAGCTTCTGAGCGTCAATCAGCTTGTCTTGTCTAAATTGTTTTTGAATGTTAGAGGTGACAGCGTTAACTGCTCACCTTTTCCTCAATTACAGGTACAATCAATATTTCAAGTAAACCTTATTGAGTATAATTCTGCTTAAATTGTTTTTTTTTTTTCAGTAACTTCATTAGTTCTCTTCCTCTCCTGATCTGAACAATTCACAAGTGTTATTTTTAGTTGAACTTGATGTAACTACTGTAGTTGTATTTACTGTTAATTTTTTTTATACATATGCGGGTATTTTTTTCTGACCTTTTTTTTGGTGTATCCAGATGTTGAATGTATGAATTACTTGAAACTGCTTTATTTAAAATGTCTCCCTGACACATTTTTGAAGGATTGTGATGATAGTTGGACAAGTTTCAGGGCATGACTGATTATGGACACTGCGTCTTGGTGTTCTTGGGACTAATTGGTGTGCTCAACCATATTCCTACATGACTACTTTCTTTCCTATTGTGTGCCATAGATTTTATGAAATTGTACAGTTTTGTAGTGGTAAATGTCATTGGCATGTTTCTTTTTGAAGAAAGGCTTTTGATCAGTTTGGAGACTTAAATTGTTGACAAGTTGTTCCAGCGTCCTGTCCCTTTTTTAAGTCAAGGTCTGCTTATTTAGTCATCAATTTTTGATCCCTGTAGGTTAAACTGGTTTTGCAAGTGTTTCATGGACGCTGACATACAATAGTTAGTGTGACTCAAACTTTTTGCCAAGTGCCTAACCTGAATTGTACTTGTTGGCTAGTTGTAGTTTTAATGCACCATAAGGTTGTAATGAAGGCCCAGTTAGACTGATAACACCAGTATGTTGTTACTAAGTTTTCATCAGTTTACAAAAATGTAGAGGTGTTCTTGTCTCCATATTACACTTGTAGATCTGCAAACTTATTTTAGTTGGCTGAGTTCTGAAGGCTGTGAAATTCTTCATGCTCTCATGCCTGCACTTTATATTTCAAACTTTGTTACATTAAATGGTTACATTTCAAGTCATGGCTTGCATAACCATAATGGTTATACTGGCAAAAGGCAAATCAACAATTGTCATCTGCTCCTACTATCTCCCAAACCATTTTGTTCAATATTCGTTTTTTCCTTCTTGAGCTCTCCTAGTTGCATACTTCTCAGACTTTGATTTTTTTTTTTTTTTTTTTTTGCGTTCTTGTATCAACTGTTACTTTTTTAAATATAATTTATACTACATGAAATGCTTGAGCTTAGGGGTTAATTTCTACCTCGTTTAGATTTTAGTTTTCCTCCATGCCCCCCTAATCTCAATGCAGTGCTCTGTACATTTTCCGATACATTCTTGAGTATGCTATATTCTTTCATTCTCAACCTGCTGAGTTGAACAGTAATGAATGTATGAGTGGACACTTTACACAACTCAGAATGGTCAGAATGGTTGTAGGCTCCTGCTGTACATTCCCCATTGATATGCATTTGCCAAGTTGTGCCTTCCTTTACGAAAAGCAAACCATGTCAAAACTGCTTTGAAGTTGTCTCTACAATTCAATGTTGTGCCACTTTGGCCTGTTTACAATGTAAATGTTTTCTTGTTTTCAGTTGTTTCCTTCACCTAAATGTTGATTTCTGATATTTTGAAAAATAAAATCAGGGTGACTTTTCAAGATTTTTTGGTCTGTCATTCCACTACAGAGGAAATGGTTGCAGAACTTGATTCCTAGTGTAATTTCAAGTTTACACTCAAAAGATGAGAACCCTGTTCCACACCTCATAGGCTGGTTCAAGTCTTGAGAGACTAGCTGGAGAGTTGCCCTGGCCACTGATGTGTATCTTATTGAAATATTACATTGTTTCTAATTTGCATCAAAATCTCTAATTTCCATAAAGTCACCTTGAGATGACCATACATCGTTTTTTTTTGGCCTCATGAACCAGTAGTAGCTGTTCTAATGACCTGCTCAGACCATTACACCATCATCATTTTGCATCCTCAACAAAAAAAGATTTGCATCCACAATTAAAGCATGCTCTCCATTCATCTCTTTCTACAATTTCAGTTGAGGTCAACTCCAGTGGCCCTTTCTTTCGCTGCAATTAAAAGATAATGCACGCCTTTACAGACTCTGCATGCAGGGTATAGGTGCACAAAACAAGAAATGTAGATCCACAGGAGGCTGAAGGTACTGGAAAAGCAGTAGCACCTATTCTAAACTGAGGATAGGATAATGGCTTGTGATCT
Organism: Myripristis jacobus; assembly: GCA_900302555.1. Classification (NCBI taxonomy): domain Eukaryota; kingdom Metazoa; phylum Chordata; class Actinopteri; order Holocentriformes; family Holocentridae; genus Myripristis; species Myripristis jacobus. The sequence continues at coordinate 12,967 of OMLB01020741.1, forward strand.
GTGTCCAGTCATAAAATATCATAAAACCAATGATGGGTCTTGCATAGGGATTCTTTAAGTGTGAGGATGAAACCCAAAGGGGTACTGTGGGATCTCCAGCAAAACAAAAACCTATATAATTTCATTTTTACTTCACTTGAAAACAGGACAAAGAGTGGTGTTGAATAGTTTATCTCACTATGTTTCTGTACTAGATGTCTGTGGTTGGGAGGAAATACAGTCAAATTGGGATCCATAGTTTATTTGGGACGTGTGCCATGATAACACTACGGACCCCTGGCCCTGATGTAGTCCAGCTGAGCACAGCGCTGTCCCACTGACTGGAGCTGAGCGGTCCCATGAGTGGCAGCTGGGAAGCCTCCGCCCAGGACACACGGAGACAGCCCGGCTGACTGCCTACAGCTCCGAGCAGAGGCTGCCGGAATGACGGACAATATCCCCCTACAACCCGTGCGACGCCAGAAAAGACACGACAATAAAAACAAGAATGGGTAAGGGCGTTGAACGGCACCAAAATCTAAAAACCAAGCAGTTTCTTTATGTTGTCGGCGCGGCGGCTGCTGCTGATGTCAGTGCTAATTGTTTACAGAATCGCGGCGTATTAGTCGACATCGTCTCTGGCTCGGAGCGGAGGCGTTAGTTAGGTCTCTTTGTTTTTTTTGCAGGTGTAAAATAGGATGCTCTGTTTGGAGAGAATTACATAGGCCTGGTGGTATAGGAGTGATGTGACTATCCAGTATGTATTGGAGAAAGAGCGGGGGCGCCGGGCAGGACACATCCTTGTTCCGGGTGCTGCTGTAGCAAGTGCATATGACGCCCATAGTCATATTAACTCCGCAGACTACACTGTGCAAGCACCGAAAGCACACAGAAACGGTGCCTGTGATTTCCAAAAGTGCATCCACAATTCACGTTAAGGCTTAATGTTGTGTTGTAGCATTACACGAGCACAGGGGCAGGCCTCATCCTCTTGAGGGATGATGGGCATCGCTAGCCTGCAGAAGCCTGTGGGGCTCAGCGGGCTGTCACAGGCATCACAGATGATGTCACCTCTAATATTAAAGGCCTACGCTTATTCTCACGCAAAGCGCTCCAGACTGCAAAATAACCCACAGTGTGCACACATTAATATAGGATGAATGTTTTTTCTGCAGTGAATGAGACAACAGTTAAAGTCTGATGCTAGGTGTTGGTGCGATAGGCCTTCATCCTGTTCACCTGTCCAGGGCTGGTCTCAGCTAATGGTGCAGTAGCCCTGCCAGAGAAACAATGACATGCTGTTCTGTCCGATTAGATATATAGCTTAGGCTTTAGCTTGAATTTAATAAATGAATACACATTGCACTAGATCTTACACGTGCCTGAGAGGCTATCAGGGCATCACACACTGAAATATGATTATTTTTTATTGGTTTATTTACTAGAGGTAATCCAGTGAGATTACAGAATACAAGCATGGATATTCTGAGATGCCCCCCTATTCCCAAAATCATCTCAGATGGGGGTTCCTGGAATAAAATTTTGTTAAATGGGGTTCTGTGGCCTGATGTGTCTATACTGTATGTGGGTGTCCTTGACATTAGCACATATAGGCAACCCTGATCTGGAGTATTCAAACAGAGCAAGAGGCAGTCATACAGCATGTTTTAAAAATCATGTGCCATAGATAACCATTTCATGGGCCTGGCATGCAGTTTCTTGAGCAGTTAGTCATGATAATGGAATACAGGCACAATGACTCATCTCTTTCAAATGTGACATTTCCATCATTAAAAAACTGCATGCATATCGCTGAATAGAAACATTTAGTTGGCATCCGGTAATGGCCTAAGCCAGCCGCCTCCATCAGCTAGAGTGATAGCATTACAAATGGCAAACTATGAAAGTAGACCTACTTATGTCTTTATTTTGTTTACTTATGAAGTAGGGCAGTTATCGATCATATGCAGTCACTGGCCTCTTGGTCAACTGACTGGAATGCGTTGTTTGGTCAAAGGGAGTGGCCAGTCTATTGCACTGCAGATGAAGTTAATATTTATTTTGTAAGGCCTAATCTGTTCAGTGTGTTGTCATGGCCCCTGTGCTCAGGCTTGTAGTTGCTGAGAGGAACACATTAACCAAGAGATGTCTCAGGAAACTGTGCAGAAATAGAGGAAATATCTTTAGAGCTTTTTCACTCAACTCAACAGATAGTTGTGACTAAAACAGACAAATCAGCAATTATGTAATCAATTTATCATACATCTCGGTTTGATTTAAATTTGATATTCACATAACAGTTTCCCAGAATGTCTTACTAGGAAATACATTCTGAGATTCTGTGAATTTATTTCACTTCCTCTGCTTGTTTTTGTGCAGGTGCTGTCCGTGGTCGAGGTGCTGTGGCATGGGTGACTTCCGTCCCCGCACGGTGTGGCTCGGCCACCCAGAAAAGAGGGAGCAGAGGTACCCCAGGAATGTCATTAACAACCAGAAGTACAACTTCTTCACCTTCCTGCCTGGGGTGAGTGTCAGAGGTCACCACTGCCACCGTCACTACCATTCACCTCTTGCAGCCTGATCCTCATTCACTGCCACCTTAGAGGCCTGGTTTATCCAGGCAAAGATTCATAACATGGGAAATCTCTGGACAAAATGGCTTTCACCTTGAAAGATTGTTTATAATTTAGGTAATTATGGAATTTAATTTCATGGTACCATGGTACCATGGTACCATGGTACCTGATTTAAATTTGCTCTGAGCAAGAGGATCAGATAAATGCCTGACATTTTAGTTTTACCTCTCCATAAATTAGCCTGTAAATGCTCAAGTCTTGTTTGTTTATAACCAGAGTATGCTATGAGAGTTTGTTAACATACCTGTGGACAAGAGGTCAGCATCGAGCTGGACCTTTGGCCCAATCCTTTCTGTACCTGTCCACTTTAAGGTCCTACCCAATTAGGCCCATCAGGTCCCATGAATTTTGAGACCCGCACCTGAATTTAATTTTTAATAGGGTACAACTATACACACAGATACAAACACAAACACACAGAGACACAGATTAGCACAGAAGTAATTTATATACTAAGAATTAATACTATAGTTCATGGGGCTATTCATTTGACAAATAAATAAACACATAAATAAATAAGGCGCATGTCCGACTAGGCCTGATGCCACAGGTGGAAAAAAGTCCTACATGACCAGAGCCCAGCGTTCTTCCTCGGGGCCTATCGGGCTCGGGTTGGCTTGCAGACCTTTACTCTGGACACACAGATTTTGGTTGCACTTGTCACTGATATGACATACCAGAAGACATTTTTGTTGGGACTGCTGCACTATTTCCCAGGTCTGATATACAAACTCTATGGCGGTTTTGGTAAATACAGTGTGACCTGATGTTGACCTTATTGCCCTATATTTAAACAACACATAATGACATCCTTTTGAAATATTACATTTTGCAGGTAACAAACTAAAGATAGAGCCCTGTTAACATCAGTAATATTCAATAGTAAGTTTTACTGTAATGTCAGCAGAGGTGGTGTCCCCTTTCTCTTTATCTGTATTGACATGAAGATGTTGAAAGGCGGTGACAAGAGGCACATAACAGACTTTTTCAAGCTATTGTGGTCTCATAATATCAGATTATTATAATCACAATCTAAGAAGAGTTTGGCAGCAGCTGATGCAGCTGAGGTTGCAGACTCAGCTTCAGGTTTATACTGACAGTATTGACAGTGGTTACTCAGTGGTGCGTTTTTGGCTCTCGTATTTCCAGGCCTGATTTACATGTGCATTTGTTTCCAGACATTCAGTCGTCTTAAGATCTACTGCCTTTTTTGTATATGAAATCAGACATTAAAAGTAGGCCATATTTGTTTAGAAAGCCAAAGACAAGTCTATAGCGTTTTTGCATTGCAAAGTGGTGATGCTTTTGATTTTCTTATCCTCACAACGACAAGAAGTTCTGTGGACAAAGTCACTACACCATACTGGACTGTGTGTGTGTGTGTGTGTGTGTGCGCTCGCCTGTGCTTTACTCCTCTTTTTAATAGTTTGGGAAATAACACACTGTAGCTGTAAGAGGGCACATGTTTTCCTTCATGGTAATGTTGCACATTGGTGGTAATGAAATTGAGCATAAGTGTTACATCTAAACTTGACAGTGGTGCAAGAAAAGCTATGTGTTTGCACACTTTGCCAGATCCCTAAGTGTATTTATTTTGTTATGAAATCAGTCGGCTCTGACACTAACAGCTCAGTTATGAACACACTGCACCACTCAGTGTTTTACATGTGCATATGGAATGCATAGTATTAGATAATGCATCTTCTGTGTAATTTTGATGATAGGTAAAACTGTCTGGTTGTAGTAAGAGCAATATTATAATCTACACATTCTCTATAAATTCTGTCTTTGGAAGTCATCCCTCATAATAAATGGAAATTGACTGGCACAGTAGTTTATTGAGGTGAAAAAAAAAAAACCAAAAAACGTAGGAGTTCACTGTGCTCTTTTTCTAGATGTCACTGTTTGTGTTCACAGGTGCTGTTCAATCAGTTCAAGTACTTCTTCAACTTGTACTTTCTGCTCCTGGCCTGCTCTCAGTTTGTGAATGAGCTGCGGTTAGGTGCCCTCTACACCTACTGGGTGCCTTTGGTAAGCAGCATTTGACAAAGCTTTGGCCCCTGTGACTGTTCATTATACTGATTAATAAATTGCACGCCCTGTATCAAATCTCTGTTCATTTCATATCGTTGGAAATGTAGAATAATTTACTTTGAGAAATGAAGCTGCTAATTGTCACATTTCTCCCTCCAGGGCATCGTGCTGATTATTACCATGATTAGAGAGGCAGTTGAAGAGATTAGATGTTACCTCCGGGACAAAGAAGTTAACTCGCAGATTTATAGCAAGCTTTCAACAAGAGGTAAGAATCCGAAGCTTGGGCTGCGTTAGTTACACTTTGTTTGAGCCGATATCTGAACGGTGCTGTTTATTTTTCAGCATCAGCGTCTATTAACTGTAGGAGGTTGGTCCTATTAAAACTTATTGGGGCTAGGGGAAATGGTGGTTTAATTCAAAGCAGAGATGTAAAAGTGTACATAAGAGGCCTTGGAATAAAGTGCTACCAGCAATAAAATGCAGGAGACCTCTTGTGGTTTCCATCACTTTTCCCCTTTGATGTGGCAGCTTGCTTTTCCCATAAACACAGTGACTGCTTGCCTCCATGATAGCAGCCCCAGTGCATATCTCAGTGCACGGGGAGCTGTGGTTTATGGAAACTTAATGGTGTGAGATGTTGTGTTTTGAGCGCAGGAAGAAACGTATTATCCTTTGTTTTTGTTAAAGTTGTGATGACGTTTTGTTAGATCAGTTGGAACAGAGCAGCAAATATGCACCAAGTCTTGGTGTCCTATCATTTTACACCAAGCGGGACCTTTCTCATATTTTGTCTATGAAAGACGTCAAACTGTTGCCTCCTGTCTCTTGTAAAGTACCCCCTAGCATTTTATTGTGTAAATGGAACAGAGCACAATGTGAAGTCCCATGAACCTAATGCATAGCAATATTAATGTGCTTTAATGTCTTACATATGCAAAACCCAGAGGTCACGGCAGAGGTCATGGGTCGGCGACCCCCTCCAAACAATTTTGCCTGTTCATTCCAAAAGGAATGAGAGAAAAGGCTCAACTCCCCCAGCATTCTTTCAGATCTGCACGGAAAATTACTTTCCCAAATTCAGTGGGGTGACTGGTGGGGCATGCGGATCAACAGTTCACCTCTTGCATCGATACAAAGAAGGCATTTTTGTTGATTTATTTGTATAGCCAGAAGAACTGAGAAGTATAGATAGGGTGTGTGTGTGTGTTTTTAAAAATAGTATCTTTGAATGGCATTAATGGTAACAGGATGTCTCACTGCCATAAATCCTGTAAAATCCCTGCTGATTGTTTACATGGACAGGTCAGATTTTTACTTTGTTTGGCTGCACTCAGTCAAGATCAGACAATTACTGGCAACTTTACATTTCAATTCTTTTTCCCTCTTTAATGCACAGAATGTAGCTCGGGGATAGTGAATGGCTCATAAGCATTCATTTTATCTTTTCAGGCACAGTGAAGGTTAAAAGCAGTGGAATTCAAGTCGGCGACCTTATAATTGTGGAAAAGGTTTGTACATTGTCTAGCAGAAATGTATTAAATATTGTCTCTTGTGCATCTGTGTATAGGCTTGCTTTTTCAGATTGTCAAGTTCCCATTTAGATGACAAAGAATAATGAGCGGGTTGTTAATCTTCTATGCCAGACTGGTGACTGAGGTGAAAGGGGTTAGTAAAGATTTTGTAATCTTGTGATCAATGCTGAGCTTCAGCCTGTCAAACTCAATGCACACATGGCAGACATGAACTTAAAATGCCCTTAATTTGATCTCAAACACAAATTGAATGAAGTACTATTTATTGATACTTTTTTTTTTTTAAATCTTGAAACGCCATTAATGGTATATAGTTTAAACATCCAAGTGAGTTCCATTTCTTGGGCAGTTGGTTTTAGCGATCTGTCTTTTGCTCTTCTTGTGGACAGAGTGGATTCTCTAAAGTCTTTGTACATGAAATATGAGAAGTGAGTCCTGTCTTCAGTTTCCAACTGGGGGCTTCTTTTTGAATCACTCACTTCAAGACAGCTGAAGGAAAGGTCACACATGTTGTTCTACGTAATATGACTGAGTGATTTAAAGCTTGGCATATAAAGATGATAAAATGCAAACTCCTCCTGTAGAGCTCAAACAAAAGCTTGGCAAAAAGAAACGCTGGAATTTGGATGTTAACTAATGTAAAGAGCTGTAATGCGTCTTTATTAGACCATCACTTAACAATAGTCCACGCACAGTTCAGTATTGGAAAATCTGTCAAGGTGAATCGAGTGGGGAATTCATCTTGCAGTAACTGTAGTATAGCGGCGGGTCAAGCAGAGTGTAAAATCTGCTCAGGGTCCTGTTCAGGCCAAGGCAGGATGATTTGCTGGAAGGCTTATTATTTTGACTGACTGACTGCCGGTAACGTGGCACATGAAAAGCGGTAGTCTTACTTTTCCTACACTTAAGGAGCACAGGAGGAGGAGGAGAGGTGCAGTATCAGGAAGTGATGTTGAAGTCATGTTTTTCTTTTCTGTCTTTCTTTGTAGAACCAGCGTGTTCCTGCTGACATGATCTTTTTAAGGACCTCTGAAAGAAATGGTAAACATCTGCTGGTCATTCATCCAGTGCTCCACAACAGGCTAGTGGGCTGGCTGGGGAAATGGCTTGTTTAAAAAGGCGCTGAGGTGCATGGATTAGCCCTGAGCCAGGACAGGAAGTCCTACAATGTCTAAATTGTAATTGGGTCCAGTACTAAAACTATCGCTCTCAGTGCAGTGTGCTGGCGAGCTGCTGTTTCACTTCATTCTGATGATCGGCATGGCAGGAGAAAAGACGTGTCCTTTCTTTTGTCTTTGTCTATGACATCCCCTCTGCCTAATTTTGTCTTTCAAATAAGATAATGAAAAGGACAATCGAGGCGCATGAAAACAAAATATAAAATGCAAAGAGAAAACAGGAGACCATGAAGATGCCTGATCTGAATAGTCAAATGCGCAGTGCAAGATCTGTCAGCGATAACACAAACCTATTGAACTGCATTGCATTGTTTATTTACACAGAAACAAAAGACACACGAGGCCTTTCAAAATAACAGCCTTTGACAACACGATTGAGGGACAGCACATGAAAAAGTGGTCATCGCAGAGACATAATGTTTTGTCGAAGGCTTCTAGAAACCCAATCAGGCGCTGTAAGAGAAACTAGATGCATGTTGTTGTTGCGTCTTCCTGTTAGGGGAAGAAAAACAACAGGTTTGTTTTACTGGAAATAGAGCTCGGTTATCTCCCTTCCATGTGGAGGCCATTAGGTCAGTTATGAAGAGCCTAGGCCAGGAGTGGGCAGGATGACGCATGCAGGCCGAGGGGGGATGGGCGAGGGTGGATGGCTCTACTTTTATCCCTGCTTGGTCCCAACACTAATGTGCAGCTGAGACCCTTTTAGAAAAGCTGCTGTAACACGTGTAGCTGCATGCTGAAATTTGGTGGATGAACAATCTCATTTTATGGATTTATTTCAAAGTGAAAATTTGAAAATGAATGAGCATCAGAACAGATGACAAAAGTTGAAACAAGCAACAGTTAAAGATATCTTCTGTGTCTGATGTGTTGAATCATGCCCAGAATTATTTCTATCATGTATAGAAGAGAGATTGTGTTGTCCTTTTACTCAACTAAAAAGCCTGTCTAGTGGCGCCCCCTAGAGGCAAATGCATCTCCATCTCACATCAGTCGCCCACTCTTCTCCTCCTCTCCCAGGCTCCTGTTTCCTGCGGACTGACCAGCTGGATGGAGAGACTGACTGGAAACTGCGCCTCCCAGTGGCCTGCACACAGAGGCTGCCCACAGCTGCTGTGAGTCACAGGGCTGAGGAGCAGCCAGCACAGCACTGAAAATGACGTTTTGCAGCACAGTTACTTTAGAATAAAAAATAAATACCAATCAGTTGTAAGGGCAGTGTAAACATTTAAATGGAGCACTGAATGATCTGGTGGTCAGAGAGCATTTTGTGACTAGAGGGTCACACCATCCCAAACCCTTTAGCAGTGGCCTTGAGAAAAAAAAAACAATCCACTGTTATGCATATGGTTTTTGAAGGACAATATTAATACCAGTGTTCAGCTTTTCATACAAAGACATTACAAGCCCTCAAAAAGCAGTTGGAACATCATGAGGCATTGAAACCAAAACCAATTAAATTTATTTCAGAGCTAGGGCCAGTTTTGATATGTTGTGAAAATGAAATATTGGGAATGTAAATGAAGAATTGGTTTGTGGAAAAAAATTGTGTGATGTCTGATGAGCAAAGACAGGTTTAGCAACAGTTTGTTTGTATATCTTTTTTTTTTTATTTTAACTTTTATGACAGACTGCCTTTATTGCTTTTTTCCTGTGCAATAATCTCCAAGCTGTATTGTTGCTGCCTTTCAGGACCTTCTCCAGATCAGGTCATACGTGTACGCTGAGGAACCAAACATTGACATCCATAACTTTATTGGAACTTTCACCCGGGTGAGTCTTTACATCATCTTGTGCCCTTGCTTTATTTTTTTTGGATCCCTCAAAGAATGATCGCTATTTTCTACTGTTTTGTAGGTTTTTTATTGCAATTTAATACTGTGCCACTCAGTATATTTGCATGTTGTTTTCTCTTACAGGAAGATGGAGACCCTCCAGTCAACGAAAGTCTGAGCATTGAGAACACGCTGTGGGCCAGCACTGTCATCGCCTCTGGTAAATGAATATGTGGCTGACGCGGTGGTGCAGCTCCGCCGGTGAAGCAGCTAATAACCAGGAAGTAACCAGGACCAGACTTCTCTCTCAGCTCACAGGGCTGCGATGAAGCATTACTTCCTTCACAATTGATCTGCTGATGCCTCGTCTTTCTAAACACACACACACGAACAGAAAGAGGCAATCAGACATTCGGGCATTTATAAATAGCTCTGGGCCAGCGAACCACAATGGTCAAGAAAGCGTGCTTCTGCCATAGTAGAGTGAATGCACTTTAACCTGTGTAGCAGATGTTAGCTATTAAGTAATTGGCAATCTGCATCTTATATTTCAACTGTCATTCTGCATTTGAAAAAAGTCTTTTCATGTGAAGATTATAAGTCTGGGAAACATCTTCTTGACATACTATGCTTTATGCTCTTTCTTTATGATGTTATCATGAAGCAATTTAATTTCTCTCTCTCTCTCTCCCTCTCTCTCTCTCCCTCCCTCTCTCTCTCTCTCTCTATCCAGGCACTGTGGTGGGGGTTGTGATTTACACAGGCAAGGAGCTGCGCAGTGTCATGAACACCTCCAATCCAAAGCACAAGGTACAGTAGTCTGAACCAGAGCCTGAAAATCTGCTTCTCATTATTCAGAAGTTTCAAAAGTTTGACATAAAGAGTTTTCCTCTCTGAAAACAGTGACCTTTTACTAAAAAAAAAAAAAAATTAAAATTGTCCTTTGTGGCCAATGCCAGGTGGGGTTGTTTGACCTGGAAGTGAACTGTTTGACCAAGATCCTGTTCGGGGCGCTGGTGGTGGTGTCGCTGGTCATGGTGGCCCTGCAGCACTTTGCCGGGCGTTGGTACCTGCAGATCTTCCGCTTCCTGCTGCTCTTCTCGAACATCGTGCCCATCAGGTGGGACACGAGGCGCTCTCACTCCTGTCCGCAGGCCTTTTCAGATAGCAACATTTTAAAGTGAAATGCATGTAAAGTGTTTGAATTTCCACTCTAAATTCCACAAAAAAATCATTTGTGTCCTGTCCGATCCAGTTTGCGTGTTAATCTCGACATGGGGAAGATGGTTTTCAGTTGGATGATCAGAAAAGACTCAAAGATCCCCGGGACCGTGGTGAGGGCGAGCACCATACCCGAGCAGCTTGGACGCATCTCTTACCTGCTGACCGACAAAACAGGTGAGACTTGAGGAAATTACAGAAGAGTGAACATGATGTAACTAGTGGATATCCTTTTCTTTATATTGATATTTGTATCCCACACTTTATTGTAATATGAACAATGTAAGACATCGCCCCAGTAATTTTCATACTGTCAACCCCCCCCCCAACGACCACACTCTATTTGCTAAATGATACCAACATTATTGATAATAAGCAGCAGTACGAAAAAGATTTTTCAGCGTTCTCACACACAAATAAATAAATAAATAAACAAATAAATAATGTACATAGATGAACAATATGGACCAGGAACGGGCTCCATGTCTCGGCGTCCTGAGAGTCTGGATATCATATGTTCATATCCTGGATTCCCATTTCTTTATCCATCGCAAATGAGTTTTATATTTCTACATGTTCTCATGTTTGGCTGCATTTCCAGAGAAGCAGTGAGATAAATGTGGACTGCTATAATAAGAGCTGTTGGTGTTTAGGATTTGCCAGGGAAGTATCCTGTAGGACTGAGTTAAGTCTCTTCCTTCCCTGAGGGTGGAGGAGGGGGGGTACTTTGTGCCACTCCTGGAGACATGCTGCAGCTACTTATTGCTCCTCTAAATCAAAAAAAGCCCCAAAGCCTCCCATCAATATGCACCCTCAGAGTACAACACCTTCAGTCGTGCACTTCCTCGGGAGCAAAGTGTCGCCCGTCAGATTTACAGCCCTCATGGCCAATAAATGATAAGCCGTTCTCCCATCCAGAGCGTCACAAGGGCAGTGCGGGTTGTAGGTCAGGCTAATGTATGTGTGGGGCCCCTGAGGTCATTTTGATATACTGGCGGAAACTGCTTTTAAAGTGAGTGTGAGGTTATAGCGGGCATGTATAATGTGGCCAGTATTTTTTTGGCAATCATCAAATGAGACCTTAATGAGACATTTAAATCTGGTCTCGACAATGATTGATGTTTATGAGTCCAAACCCACAAAAGCACACGTTCATTTAAAATACATATGACCTTTTACACTGGAAGTTAATTTCCAAACTGCGTATTCAGTTTGGAAAAATCTTTTTTTTGTCAACCAAAACTAAATTTGACTGTTATTCTTTTGTTTATTTTGAGTATTAAACATCCTGGTTTATTATGCTTTATATAGCAGATGGTTGACAGGATGTTGAGATATGTATAGATAGATAGATATAGATATTTATTTATTAATTTTTTTTTTCAGGGACTCTCACACAAAATGAAATGGTGTTCAGGCGGCTCCATCTTGGGACTGTGGCATACGGGATGGACTCGATGGATGAAGTACAAAGCCATGTGTTCAGTGCCTACACACAGGTATGGTACACACCTGAAAGCATGCGCTGCTCTGTGTCGGTCGTGGGGAAGAGAAGAAATCAGTGCGGACTAAGGAAAAAATCAGGATGGCTAATAAAAGAACTGAAAAAGAAAAGATTCATATTCCAAATGCTTGGGAAAGGCTAAAGCAAACAGTCAGGGCATTGTTTTAAGAATCGTATCAGTTTGTGATTATTGTTTGGTTGAATGCTTCCTGACCTCAGATGACACTCTTTGTCCCTTTGACACCAGAGGTTAGTGAAGCAGGAAACAGGATTAGCCCACTAGCGAAGCACTGACCGGACTTCTTTAATGACGCTACCATTAACCCCTGGAACGCACCGACTCCAAAAATAGCAGGGCCACAATGCAAAAGCTAATCATTCATATTTTCTTTAGACATCTGGTTATGCTTACATGCCACTAACACATAAATAGAGACTATAAAAATGGCGGCTTATTTCACAGATCTGCACATCTCCAGCTTTTACTCTTTTTTTTTTCCAAATTGGTCATGTGTGTCTTTGTATGTTTTGTCCTTGTTTTGTTGTTGTGTGTGTATATGTATATATATACACACACACAAATACAGTTTTCTGAGACAGTATAGATTTTCATTTCCATTTAGCTGGAACAATGGCTGCCCTCCTGAGAAAAACCTTGACCATAAAGGAAAATGTCTGATACAGTTTCTTTTTCAGATTCCCATTGTCCTTTTTCTGATCAGTTCCCTTTTCATAATCGTCCTCAGCCCACACACGACCTTCCAGCCTCCAGAGCTCCTGCAGCCACCAAGGTACGTAAGACCATCAGCAGCAGAGTGCACGAGGCAGTTAAGGCCATCGCCCTGGTGCACAACGTGACGCCGGTGTACGAGGCCAACGGTGTGACGGACCAGGCCGAGGCAGAGCAGCATTATGAAGACACCTGCAGAGTGTACCAGGCTGCCAGCCCAGACGAGGTATGCAGGACCATGTACGGGTGAAAGCCATGGGGATCCAACATTGGTGGTCTGGCTTTTTAAACATTTTTAAATCCTTTGTTGCACCACAAGTGAAGAGTATTTACAGTGTATCCGGGTGTGTATCTGCAGGACAATGGAGAGACAGAACATGGCAAAACCAAAATGAACCTTGCAGGATATGGAAATTATGCTCAGGGGTTATTTGACGGCTGGATTTGTTTATTTTTTATTTTAAGGTAGTTTATTGGGTGAGGGGAGGGAGCAGGAATGGGCCCCGGCCGCTGGGCAGGACCCTGTTGCTTGCCAAATCCTTGCCTGCTACTGGATTTGCATTGAGGGGTAGGAGGGAGCCGTGTTTTAATAAAGGTATCATATTCACTCATCATCTGGATCTTTTTATCTATACTCACATGAGATTTCATCCTTTTTAGAGAGTTTTTAGAGTTTTTTGAGTCTCCAGAATTGGTGGTTTTCCTGTCTCCAGTGCAGTTGAAAGATGACATGCTTCTTTATGGGATGAAAAGATTCTATAACCTCCAGTGTTATGAAGACTTTTCAAAACTAAGTAGATAAAGTAAGTAAAAGATACGATCATCTGTTGTCTTTAACTCCCTAGAGAGCTGACATTTTGGAGATATGAGATTTTTACCTGACAACAGTGACAAATTGTCCTGTTTTTTTTTTTTTATCTGATGTATTGTTTACATGCAAGCGTATGTTTCCAGTTCCCACATTTACTTTACTCTGATTGTATACAAAAAGCTGCATCCAGCATGCACACAAATACCAGTACAGTATATTTCAGATGGACCTGTCAGGAAATTGACCCTCAATCTACTGTAAGGTAATTTTCTCAAGGCCAAACACTGCAAGTTTGACAGAAGTGCAGATTTCCTTTCTTAAGATGGAGAGTTCTTGGTTTTTGTCAGCAAACGGCCATTATCTTGAGTGTCATCACTGCTTTCCTCCTTAAAGGGGAACCTTGAGAAGACAAACGGCATTCCACATTTATGTCCTTGATCAGTATGAATCCTTTGAACGTCAGGAAAAGGGCTGCGGAATTTGACTTGATCCATTTCCTGCGGTGTAAATACGGATTTCCTTAATGTGCTCCCCAGCTCACAGCACTAATCCCCCTTTGAATTTCCTCCTTGATGATACATATTTTAATGCACACCACTACAGCTGTCGCTTTATTGTGATATAGAACTGACTGGTTGCTTGTATTGTTGTTAGGGATTGAAGGTTTTTCTGTTGCACATTGTAAGTTGCTCTTTAGCTAAATGCCTAAAAGATAATCTGAATTTGTAGTTTCATGCAGTAGAAACTTAACTTTTTTTGCCAGGAGGATTATGTGAAAATCTAACACAACAAACAATTGTGGAGTCTTTCCTCTTTGCAATAATGCAGATTCTTTACTTAGATGTACGGTTTGCAATTTCCTCTTTGTTGTGAGTTGCTCTGCTGTAAAAGCTGCATCTTATCTGATGCGTGCAGTCTAGGCCAAAATTCAGTTTGCTTTTCTAGGGCTTTTCAGGAAGTCTCAATATAGATATGGTTTTGGTTGTGAGTGCCATGGTCACAATGCCAGTGACTGTTGCATGCATGGTTTTTAGTATGGGATGCGCTGCTGTAAGTTGACCGGTGTGATTGCTGTGAAACACAGTTTGGTTTAACAGCTTGGTTAATTGTAGCCACATGTCAATTAGAGTTTGTTCTACATTTTACTCACCATGGTAAGATAATTTCAATCACATGTGATTAAAAAAAAAAATAAATTGTAGGATGAATCATACTGATTACGACTGATTCACCAAAGATTTTTGATATCTGAATCAGTTGACTTTTCAACCATTTCTCATAAAACATAAAAATGTACCGGCCATGTGGTGGCTGTGAGTCAAGCCACCTGGTCTCAGGATTATTCAGTCCAGCAGCGATCAGCAGCAGAGCCAGACGCTGCCATTATAGTTTGGTGCTGTTGTGGTGTGGACGCCAGTTCCAAGCGTGCCTCCTCTGTGAATATTTCTAGACTGTGACTAAGGCACAATCTTCATATTTCCCAACCTGGATGACAAACATGATGGTAGTCAGAGCTTTGCTGACGTTGAAGTGCTCCTGGCCAGGCATTGCCAGACTACACAGTCATGTAGTGCCAAAATAAGTCATTTTGGAACCATGAAAGTTTGGGTTTGGAGTTGGTCTGGTTGGAGTGTGGCAGTCTTTTTTGCC